>JABCKW010000074.1:0-56463 GCA_014824385.1 Fusarium cyanostomum | reverse complement strand
GGTTCAGGTCCCCCCACCCCCCCCCCCCCCCCGCGGCTGACTCTGCATCCGTGATAGATAGATACAGCTCTGATGCAAAAGCCATGCCTATCTGAGCGCGAACAAAGTTTCTTCCGTGTCTCCGCGTTCTGGCTCGAGGCTTAATCGCTCTCCCGTTGTTTTGGCTTCATGGCGTTTCATAGGTTAACGTCGTTGCTGGATGAGCTTATCCGTACCACGATACGCCGCAATCTTCAGCTTGCATCGAGACATGCGTAGAAGACGAGAGCTCCTCGATCTAGGCACTTGCTTGGGTAAAGACCAACCGGCTGTGGAGCATCAAAGATTCGAGTCTCCATCCTGTTCCCTGGGCCCTGTTCCCTGGGCCTTGTACAGAACCCACTTGCATCTCCAGCACATCAACTAGCTCGCAGGGGACCCTCGTCAACTCGACCTGGATCCTTCTTTTCCTCTGCGTCTTATCCTTTGTCTAGCGCTCATGTGCGCATTCCCATGTTCTAGCTCTTCTGCCCCCCAGAAACGCCGAGATAACCACACCCGTTCCATTGTCTGCCGTTGCAGCCTCATCTTCCTCTTTGGGGTCGTCCCTCGAACCACTCATCATCCCTTCCCCATCCTTGCTCCCCTCCAACTTGTGCTGTACACACGTCTCGTCTTCCTTTGTGCCGGCTTCTTGGCCACCTGCTTCTGGGCAAGACTACTTGTATCTTGCCTTCCCCTCGCCCCAAGATCGTCGTCCCCTCCCTCCATATTTCCCCTCTGCCATGCCATTGTGATCTTCATCCCTCTTCTTTAGCAGACCAATCATCCCCTCCTTCTCTGCTCTGGCACCTCAGCCTAGGGTGACCTTCGCGGATAGTCGGCTTTTATCAAATATCAAAGCCAAGCTTTTGGATACAACCCATTGCACGTCACTCCAGCGCTCCTTCTACATATTGGACTTGAGCCTGCCTTGGTCACCCAGGGCAATCTCACACTTGAACTCATCAGCCAGTGCATTCTTTCAGGAATCACCCTGATCTTCAACCAAAAACATCGAACTGTGCTTCTAGGAGGAGAATGATCCAGCTGCGGTGACGACTTCGCCGCGCTCTCAGCCCGACTAAACGACCCGACTCTACGGCGCTCACTACATTACTACATCTTACTCGCCCATCACCTCTAATCTCATCACTCAACACCGTCACCATGTCGTCGTCAGAGATCCTAAAGCCGTCACAACTCGAAGCCATCAGCATTATCGAGCGGGTATGCTCAGTCTTGTCTTTGCTGGGCTCCCTCTTTATCATTGGCACCTTTGTGTCTTCCAAGGCGTTCCATAAACCGATCAATCGCCTGGTATTCTACGCTTCTTTTGGCAATATGATGACCAATGTCGGAACGTTAATGTCGAGGCAATATCTAAGTTTACCGAATTCGGTAGGCTGTCAATTCCAGGCTTTCTTGATCCAGATGTAGGTGCACTTACACCTTTTGGCATCACGCGACACTAACAAGAACCAGGTTCATGCCTGCAGATGCCTTTTGGACTCTTTCCATGGCCATCAACGTATATCTGACGTTTTACTTCAAGTTTGATGCCCGGAGACTGCGCAAGATGGAAATTCCCTATCTCATTGGCTGCTATGGCGTCCCATTCATCCCCGCCTTCGTCTACATCTTCATCAAGAACAAAAAGGGAGAGCGGGTATATGGCGATGCCACGTTATGGTGCTGGGTGAGCCCAGAGTGGGATATCTGGCGCATCATTACCTTCTACGGCCCTGTCTGGTAAGTGACCCCTGAACTGGATGCAGAAACTCGGTGCTAACACTTGTAGGGCCGTCATCGTTGTCACCTTCTTCATCTACATCCGCGCCGGTCACACCATCTATCGTAAACGAAGAGACCTTGGCGACTTCAGCTCGACGGATCGGGATCTCACCTCGCTCGGAGACCACCTCGCAACCGTTAAGACCACGGAAGTGTCGGTGACGACCGAGGTAATGGCCCCCAACGCGATCCACCTGCAGCCCATTGGCCGTCGAGCGCCAGACGTCAATAGTCCGCAAGACTCGAACGGAGCCTACTCGGTCCACATCTCAGCCGACACCAGCGCTGGAGACATGGCCGGCGTGGTTCTCCCCATTCAGCAGCAGCAAACACGAACCAGCATTCAGGTTCCCGTGCAGCGCTCAGCCGGTAACCCGGCTCGACGACGAAACCGCGAGCTCAACAACGCAGCATGGCAGTACACCAAGTGTGCCCTCCTCTTCTTCACTGCCATCCTCATCACCTGGGTTCCGTCGAGTGCCAATCGTGTGTACTCGGTGTTCCACACCAAGTCCTCATCTGTGGCGCTGGAGTTTATGAGTGCCTTTGTGCTCCCTCTTCAGGGCTTCTGGAACGCCCTCATCTACATGGTGACTTCATGGGGAGCGTGTAAGAGCTTGCTCAGCGACCTACGTACGGGTCGACGGCCGGACGTGACGGAACTTGTGGGCGGCATGGCCCCAGAGATTGGCACCCACCATCACCATCACCGACATAACCTTAGCCAGTTCCGTACAAACACACGATCGAATAAGTACGAGACAGAAAGCATGACAGAATTGGCCAACGAGAGCCGGCCCAACTCGGACGACGGACGACAAGATCATCTTCACGTATGAAAGCGGCCGCGGGCATAATTAGAAGAGCCTTTTTTTATTCTCTACTTTTCCTTTTGTATTATGTTATATAATGAAGACACGGCTTTTATGGATGAGCCATGTCTTGGATAGGGTCATATTGAATGGACGCCGTTGATGGAGATGATGGATACCCCGGTTTCGTGTCAGGGCTGGAAGTGGGCATATTATGGATAGGACCTAGTTGAAGACCTTTATCATGTTCGTATATAGGAGGCAAGCGGGAGTTGATGGTGCATACAGCTGTTTGTGCGAGTATCTGAATAGACTCCCAGTGTCTACGTTGTTTATTGCCCTCCAGGTCTACTTTCAATGGGATCTGTTTATATACCAGGAAGCGCAATTGACGTCTAAGTGTTACTCAGGTTCACATAAGGTTATCCTAGCTCATGTTAAGGTGTCCCTTTTGCTCCGAGTCATTTCCTTCCCTGCCACTACTAAAAAGCGACTCATCACATTTTCTTGCCATGTCCAAATTGCTTTTCCTCCAAGGCGGATCACGCCATCTTCTTACCTTTGCCGCGGATTCGAGCGACCGATTAGCGAAACGAACGAGCTGGGAGTCCTTGACCGCCATGTGCTCTAAAAGTTAGACGAAGCAAGGAAACTTTTCCGCGTGGCTGAGTAATTTCTTACTACCCCGTAGTCGCATCCAAGTCTCGCATAGATCTGAACTTGGCGTGGTTGTGAGGGTCCATCGCTCCGGGCCGTGCGGGTAAGCAGCGAGGGAACCTACATACGGAATAGCATGCCTGTTAATCACATGGAGACGCTGACGGGAGGGGCGTGTACCCGGTCGTCCGGAGGGAGTGATGCTAATTGCCAACTCCAAGAGTTGGAGATTTCGCGTTGGAGAAGGGGATCATGTTTAGTGCAAAAGGCGGAGAAGAGCAGAGATGGACGGACGATAACGCTGAGTGAGGTTGAGGCAGGCGAAATCTGGAGAGAACCTGGGCATGGGCTTGTGTGGGCCGTGTATTGTATTCCTTGCCCCTTTTTGATGTTGGAGATGAGATCCAGATTGACGATGTGACTCTGCTTGGTGGGCCATGGTCCCTTTCTTTTTGAGTTTCAATAGTGGCTTCCTGTTTTGTACCTGATGATCAGGATATTCATTACATTGATGGATTGATCGTCTCCAAGAACATCCCGTCCCGCATTTCCCAGACGCAGCGTCATCTTCTGTTTCTTCACCTCGTAGCGTAGACCGACTATAGCACGTTTAGACTCAAAGTTTGGGCTTAAAACATCGTCTAAAGGCATCGTGCCCCCCAAGCATCTATCGCATGACCTGCCTTGACCAGGACAGGGCCAGGGACAAGGGATTCGGCTTCGCCAAGGCGACAAGATGCCGTGAAGGCGAATCTGGCAAGATTCATGGGGTGATTTGGCGCGGGGTATTTTGCGGGGGAGTTGAAGCCATCACCAGGATCCTCTCCCTACCAGTCTGCCACCAATGACAATCACTAAAGTGGCTTTGTCTTCCCTTTACCGCCTCTTTTCCCAGCTCTGGCCTTTGTTTGAAAGATCCAATACCTGAAAGATTGTCACACATGGCCGTTTTTGGGGACTTTCTTTTGATGGCTCCCGTCCATCCCATCGTTTTGGATGTGCGATATCCTAGGCTGAACTACCTCTTTCAGAGCATGTTATAGTTTCTGAGAAAAGCCGCATATCGGTAGTTGCCTCTAGGTATTCAAGGATTCAATGACGAACTGCAATTCGAAGTGGAAGTTTTAAGGCTTCCCTCAATTAAGGGATATGACTTACGGAGTACCGGGGTACCTAACATTCTGGGCCGGCAAATATGTGAGCTTTCCAATGTGGCGTTGCTGGAAACTGGAATAACAAGACTCAGCCCGTCGTAAACAATTCGAGGCGATGCAGCAAGGCAGATTTCAATATCGTACATTCTGTTGCGCCTCATCGACGTTGTACGCGCCGAGGCTGTGTAGCTGTACTACCTAGGTACCTATCTGATCGGTTTTCTGGTTTCAAGTAGGTATCAGGAAAGCGTGAGAGCCTGACTTCCAGGGCGTACCGCTTCGCAGCCTGATCCAACAACTTGGCTCCTTCATCATATTTTTGGCTTCAACCCCTCGTCTGAATTGACAATCATCGCGTAGTCATCGCGCAGACCCGGTGTTTCTGATCTTGAGCCAGTGGCCTAGCAGTCCTTCCCCGATGGAAGTGTTTGGGGTCGTGGCCAGTTCCATCGCCCTCGTGCAGACGCTGGCGGCCGGGAAGCAGGTTGTAGACTTGATTCGCGAGGTACCCGAGATCCAGAGTGACTTTGATGACTTGAAGAAAGAGGTCTGCTGTCTGCTTTCTCTATACTTCTGTGGAGAGACGTTAACCTTAGCGTTGCAGCTACGCTTGGTGGGCTCTTTCGTACGATGGGCACAACAAAAGATTGATGGCTCACCCTCGGCGTCGCCAGAACACGACATGATTTCCCAAGCGGCTGACCAACTCAACACCGTCGTGAACGAACTTCAGAGTGTTTTGCAGAGTTGCGTTCAGGAAAAAAGCGAAGGTGACAAGAAGATGTCGAGGACGAAGAGAAGAAAATGGCTGCTGGAGGGAGGCAAGATTAAGAAGCTTGGACAGAAGATGCAAAATGCGAAGAGTAATTTGCATTTTGCAGTAATGTCAAACGGATTGTCGAGTGAGGTTGAGTTAGTATTCGCATGGATTCCCCCGGGTCTCTCTGCAGAATTATTTCATATCCATCAAAGCTGACACTTGAAACAGGTTTCGAGCAAAGTTTAAGATGTTTATGGACATCTGGATGGCTGAGCCAACGGCCCAGGCTGGCCTAGGGTCAAAGGCAGCCAGCAGTGTGTCCCGCGTTGATGAGTTGCCGGAAGCTCAAGTTTCAGATCACCCAGGAGACGAAGGGCCAGAGACGTTGGACAGTACCATTGCTATCAGCCGCCAACGGGGGATCATGGCAACTCTGGACGCAGAAAGGTTCCATCGTCCTGTACCCGCGCGACCCGACAACTCGATCCAGTTGAGAACCTCGATGGATGTTCAACAAGGACTTTGTCTTCCGACCTGTCGGTGCCGATGCCACTTCTCTGAGACTAGCTACCAAAGTTCACCCTGGGTGAAGTCCCTTCTAGGCTCCTGGCTTGTCCGTTGCACCGACCTTCCCGGGTATCGTCGAAGCAGTTGCAGCGTCCCAGGGTGTAGGCGCAGAGACTTGTCAAGGGTCAGACTGGAATACCAGGTGCCGGCGTGGTTCTTTGCCGGGGTACTCAGCTTTCAAGCGTCTTTCAGCAGTCTCACAGGGTTAACTTGGTCGCTACGTCCAGCCGGTCTAATTTCATCCAAGGGAGATATCTGGGTTTATATTATGAAACCATTCGACATAGTCCAGAGATATATCACGGAGTATCCAGTTTACCCGAATGACAGTGATCCTTCGGGCGACGGGCTCATGAAGGTTGGTGAAGAGCTCTCCAGATGAAAACAGTTGCGCTGACTTCTGACTCATGCAGTATGCGATCAACCATAGACTCTATCCTGCCATGGAAGTCCTCCTTATCGTATGGGGGCGAGTCTTGCCTGAAGTAGGGCTACCTAGGTACTAACAACTTTCTTGTCTAGAGGTAATTAGTCGTTGACCGTAGCCAGGAATGTTCTGTACGAGGCGAACTATTCGCTCCAACATCTCGAACTCACCGACCACCAGATCCACCTTCTTCGTAAAGCTATTTCATTTGTCAAGGACACGCCAGATTCGTCGACTACTGAGATTCACACTGCTCTTTTGCGGGGTGAGGGCCTGCAGGAAGCCATTCGGAGGGAGCCTTGGGCCATCAGCATGTTGGACTGCACTGGCTTTGCACCTCTCCACTTGGCAGCCCGATTGAATCGAACCGAGGATACAGAGCAATTGATTGCTGCGGGGGCCAATGTCGACCAAAAGGCCTATGATGGCAGTACACCGCTGATGAGAGCCGTTGCATTCGAAAGCTTTGATTCGGCAAAGGCTCTACTAATGGCCAAATGCGCCGTTGACCTAACGAGCAATGGTGGAACAACGGCGTTGCACATGGCGGTTTGGAACGGCTCGCTCGAGATGGTGAGAATGTTGTTGACAGCAGGTGCATCAGGAGCAGCCTGCGACAGATTAGGCCACACGCCGTTGTATTACTTGGCAACCAACTCGGACGCCAGTTCTCACACCATGCAAAGCATTGTCGATATGCTGATTCTGGCCAATGCCGACATTGACGCGCTTGACATCCAATTTGGGAACACGCCACTGATAGAAGCGCTGCTGAGTAGCAACGTGTCGGCTGTGCGGTGCTTGATAGAAGCCGGCTGTTCCCTTTCTGCGGTGAATAATGCTTCTATGAACCTATTGCACTATGCCGCTTGTTTCTGCAGCTTGGAGATTCTCAACTTCTTGACTGATCTGAACCTCTCTGGTATAAGCCCTTATCTTAGGAACGAACGTGGCGATACTCCTTGGGATGACTTTATTCTGGTCATCCATATAACCGAATCGCAACTTGTTGGAACTACTTGCCGCCGGCCAAGCACCGCTGAACAAGATGTCTTCGTCCAACTTTACCAGGGCATCCGGGATCGAAACCTGCAACATGACATTAGCCTTATAGAACAAGTGTTAGGTGCACTACTAGAACAAGACGCTGGCACTGCACAAGATCATCTAGCACCTCTGATCGAAAAAGAAAAACAATGGAAGCGAGACAGTCTCGTCGACTGGTATCGCGCCGTCGACAAGAGAATCCAGCACTTTGAATGGACAATGGCGGTAGCTGATGTGAAGGACTATCTCGACGAGTTGAGAGAGGAACTGGACACCCCTGTTTGGAAGATTCCGTCAAGATATGGTTACTTATGGGAAGCCTCCGATGAAGAAGAGGGTGAGGGTTCAGATGACGAAGAATCAGATTTCGAGTGGGCGGATGATGAGTATTCCACTGTGCCACAGAGAGAACACCTCAGTGAAGACAGCGAACATGGCGAGGAGACTGCAGACTCTGGCACTGAGGACATTGGATTTGAACATCATCTCCAAGAGACAGGATAGTGAAATGGAATAACCTTTCTAGCAATTCCACGTCAGGAGACATGGCAGAGTGGCACAGCAACAAGTCTCCGATTCAGTTGCCGTCGCCCGAGTCAGTCAGAAACAATAGTTGATCGGAATATTCCGTTTTCTCAAAACTAAAGTGTTCGCCTACTATGCTTCAGCTAAATCCGTACATGAAAGCCAAGCGCCTGGCCTCTTCTCCCTCGCGCTTCCTGTCCTGGTTGCTCTATACCATCCTGAGGGTATCCATCGCTGAATGAAGCCTTCTTCTCTCCGTGCCCCTTACGAGAGAAGGTGGAACAAAATAAAAGCGAGAAAACTAAAGCGCAAATGCAGGAAACCCGCAGCGTCCATCTGTCCTCTCCCACGATCTAGGCATCCCAGTCGCCTATTCTTTCTCTCCAAGGACCACCTCCTCATCTTGAGTCTCCACATCCTTGATGCCCTCGATCATGCTGTACTCCCAAAATGTGCCCAGCTCGAGACACTCCTTCACGCAGCCTGGATCCTCCCACCACCACTTCTCCCCCGTAACATACCCGCCCCAGACCTCCATCCACAGCATGCGGCCCACGAGGCTCCGCAGCTCCGCCTTGACCTCCCTCTCGAGGTGCGACTGGTCAGTGCAGGGATCGCTCTCGTCTCTCCAGCCGCGGATGCTCTCCGGCACCGCGTAGAACTTGGCCGTCGTGATCGTGCTGCCTGTGCCGCGCAGAGAAGCTTCCTGCATCCAGTCGGGGAAGAGCTTGCTGGGGTTCGTGCACCGGAAGTGCCGCTCGAGGTTGATCAGGAGGTGGTCCTCGAGCCATTTCCGCATGCGGTGGCCGAGCGTCCCTGCGCAGGGCAGCGGGTCGATCAGGGTGAGCTGCAGGGAACCTCCGGGTCGTAGACACTTGCTGATGTTCTTAAGCACGCCGGGGATGTCTGGGGATGGGCAGACGGCTGGCAGCGAAAGTGAATACACTGTTTCGAAGAGGTCCGGCGCGACAGGAAAGGCCGAGGGAGAGACGGTCGGGGTGAGCACGGGGTGGACGTTTGGAAACTTGGCATGCGAGAGCGGCGTCGCTGACAAGTGGTAGACCTGGTTCGTCGGGTGAAGTGCTGCAAAGTAAGAAGCCGTCGCTGTGGATGTTAGCATTCTGCTCAGCCACCTCCTCCTGAGATGTTTACCTTGAGGCTCATAGAGTGCCAGGACCTTGGAGGTCCCAGACTCGGGGCCTAGTGGCAACGGCCCAGCGGCACTGTTCTTCGTCACGGGGTCGAGGTTATGCAGAGTAGACAGCATCCATCGCTTCTTCTCCATCGCAAGCTCCTCATGAAGACCTTCGTCGGCAGTGCTCCAGACTTCTTTGATGCGTGAGAGAACCACATTGGGGCTCGCAGCGGCCATGCGCTTCACCTCCTTCTGCAGCGTCTCCAGATCTGTGCCGGTGTCGATATGCATCTGATCGAGCGCATGTGGCAGCGTCTCATCGGGGCCCTCGCGGCCCTGCTCCTGGGTTTCCCCTGCTTCCCTTGGCTGGCATTCCCATTCTTGGGGCGGGCGCCACGCTTCTGGGTCATTTGGCTTGAAGTTGATGACCACGGGCGTCTTTGATTGAGCCTGAAGCCTGGCGCTAGGAACCAAGCTGGCAGGAGAATCGGGTCTAAGCAGAGGCGCCGGGAAGTTTCTGTCATCAGTCAGTGTGAGCTCTCAAATCAACTAGAATGACCTACCCATCTCCTGCCGAGCCCGACGGCGTCACGGGTTGCTCGGTATCAGCCTCGGACGAGATGAAGACTTCAGAGGACACGTCCTGGTTATCAGACTCGGACTCGCGAGGAACCCATGACACTTCGGTGCGCTTAGTGACATAGGAAGCCGATCCAATGGGCTGGAATAGATGCTGTGCCTGCGGACCGGACGAGGATTCCTTGCCCCTGGGCCGCGTCACCTCGAGTGAAGCGCCAGAAGCATTAGCCAGCGATGCCGAGTGTTGATAGCTGCCTGCATCAGAAGCAGACGACAAGGGCGATGGAGAAGACCGGAGGCTGGGTGTCAACAGGCCCGACGAGTTGGTCTTGGCATTGGCTTTGAATATGGCCTTTGCCTTCTTGGCACGTGAGCGAAGGAAGCCGAGAGGGGATTTGGCTGAGGGTTTGGCGCTGCGGATAGAAGGAGGTCGTCTAGGGGAAGACTTGTCTCGCTCTCTTCTTCTCTTCTTTTGCTCGTGCTTCCTGACCTCTATGGCGCGATGCTCGCCAACGAGCATCCGCTGGGGGTCTGTCCATAGGATGGTGAACATGATCGGATCAAGCATGGAGGTTTGTGCTGATGATGTAGCAGTCGGCGGTCGTGACTTGGTGAAATCGAGGACTGAGCCGGTGGTGCGGCACCGTTGTGTTGGCGGAGTCGGCGGCATGAAGCTATCGCGACGATTCTAGGGAAGAAATCGAGTGAAATCGATGACTGGTGCACCTCAAAGCGCTCTCCGGGTTTCAAAAATGAATCTGGTGCAAAAACGGGGTGTCGAGATGTCTATGTGCGCAGGAGGCGTGAGGAGGTGGGTGTTGAGGAAGAGGGTTTTTCGAGGATGCGAGGTCGTGGAGGAGGGAGAATTAGCAGAGGTCTCTGGAATCTTCTAGTTCAAGTCAGTGTTTCTTAGGCCATTGGGCAAAAAAGGGTTGCCAGCTGCCGAGCACTGCGTGCCAGGTGCACGAGAGTGGCATGTGGTAGATAGCAGCCGAATGCCCAGTCCCAAACGGAGCAACGAGCGTGCGCGTTTTATCCTTGGAAGGCAGCTCCGTCGGGGCGAACACTCGCGGCCTCTTCAGATGCGTCACGGCTTGTTCTTGATGGTTCATGCGTCAGGAGGCAAACATATTCAGCTTCAGCCGGGTCGACTCTCATCAGATGATAAGTGCCCTGACGGGACATGCGGGCAATTCAGAGACGGATGAATACACTCATTCGGTCAAGCGTAGTCGCACAGGTCAATGGGCAGCGGGTTGGTGATTCACATTCACCAGCAAGCGTGTAAGCCGGGGACTTGGGTGGAAGAGCTAACTCGGCCAGGGCCATATTTCTTTATAGACTCGAAATGATCTTTTGGTATAAAAGTTTGACGATGGGCTGTGTCCTTCCGTCATCACTGATCTGGACATCAGCTTTGTGCAAAGTCATCCCTGGGTGGACTGCTCCAATACATCACACGGAGCCCGCCGTCAGAACCTCTTGATAAAGACGAGTTCATTTCGGCTGCACACAGATGGCCCTCTGTTCAATGTCTCGATTGGTCAGCCACGACTATCGACAACCTCCACATTGGACGCCGTCTCGCTTGATGAGCGGCGGGGGGCTGCAGATGGTGATACAAGAAGGTACGGTTTGTGTGACGGCGGAAGATGCGATGATCCAAGGAGTTCGTAAGGTAGTCCAAGGGCTTTATCACGGGGCTTTAATAGAGATTAATCTCTTGAAGATGGCATAGGGACGAATTGCACGTAGCAGGCAGACCATATCTTCGCCTTGATTTTCCTAACACACATATGCCCAGACCAAACATCTCTACCAAAGGCAAACGGTCCTTATCAAGGAACATGCCTCTCCAACAGCGTTGAATACAGCAATCTCGTTGAATCATCAGAGCTTGCTCGAGTTCTAGTAGATACCCAGGGTTGTTTGAATCAATGAGGCTCCATGGACAGTAGGGAGTTTGGTGACACACGGCCGGCCCGCGGAAACAATGCCCTCCCCCTTTGTCATTCCGATAACCAAGCAAGCCATTGCCAGTGCAGCGCTCAAAGTACAAAAGCTCGGCCAATGTTACCCCGGCCCTCAGGTTTCTCCTTTTCTGGAGCAACGCTCATGTCGTGCCTGTGCCTGTGCATCTGCGCAACTCGCAACTTGGACTCGAAGTCGAGTCTTGTGTTCAACCCAGCGGCTCGGTGCCAACTCCCGCCGAGGACCACCTTGCAGGCCGTTTTTCAGCAATCCAAGCACCTGATCCGTGAGAAGTAGGATCCTCGGTGCCTATTTTCGTATACAGAGGGGCGTCGAGGCCATCGCCAGGGCCAGCTGGTTGCCAGTGTCTGCCACTCGGTCTGCTTTATCTCGCACTGCACTCAAATATCCTTCACTCCTCTCAGCTGAACGCTAGAGTTATTTCTTTCCTCGCACACCTAGCCTGCCTTGCATTATTTGGACATCGCCGAGAGTCAAGGTTCCCCTCTTCACCTCGCTTGGTGTCACCTTTCTCTCCTCGGCGTTTATTGGCGTCACCAGCCAAGCCTCTGCCTCCTTTCTCTCCTTCATACTCCTTTCAGCGGCTCCTTTCCCACAGTGAAGAGTATTTCAGCCCCATCGGTGAATTCTCTCCGCTTCAGCTTCACACCGCACCACGCGCACCATCCGCTGCCTGACGATGGCTTCCACTCCGCCAGCGCACGGGATGAGGACCCCCCTTGACGGTCCCTCGATCGCTTCTGAAGAAGTCGGCCGCTCTCGCTTCTGCGGCGTCCGCGACTTTCTGGACAACGTCGATGGCTATGTCACCACCTCGCGCTTCGGGCACTTCTTTCGCCTCAATGGTAGCGGTCATGTAGGAACCTCACTCTCTGCTTCTCCGTCCATCATTCAACTAACTCGACTTCTTCCCTCAGCCCAACGAGATTGCTGGAGCGACCTTTTTTCGAGAGATTCGCGCTGGTCTTACCACGTTTGCCACCATGGCATACATTATCGCCGTCAACGTATGCCGCCCTTCAACTCCTGCTCCCCGGTTGGCTAACGTTGTCAAAAGGCATCGCTGCTTTCGCAGTCTGGCGGCACTTGTGTCTGTGACTTGACTGATAGACATGCCTGCGACAAGATTGATGCATATGTCGCTTGCAAAGAAGGCAAGGCAACATCGAGAATCTCCATGGGCACTGAACGATGGGAGCTAACAGAATATTACAGATGTACGACGAGACATTGTCACTGCTACAGCCGCAGTTTCTGGCATGGCGAGCTTTATGTTTGGTCTCTTGACAAACCTCCCTGTTGCAATCGCGTAAGACTCCCTCTTCATCCCCTCTCCAATACCAGGGCAACGCTAACACTCAGCCAGCCCCGGCATGGGTCTCAACGCCTACTTCACCTTCCAAGTCGTGGGCTACAACGGCGGCGGCCCCATCTCGTACCGTCTCGCCCTCACTGCCGTCTTCGTCGAAGGCTTTGTCTTCATCTTCCTTGCCCTGACCGGCATGCGTCAGTGGCTGGTCAAGCTCATCCCCGCCACCCTCAAGACCGCCACGGGTGTTGGCATCGGCTTCTTTCTGACCGAGATTGGGCTGTCGTACTCGGCGGGGATTGGAGCCATCACGGGCGGGGGGACGGCTACGCCCCTTGCTTTGGGAGGCTGTCCCCAGGAGATGATTGATGAGGCAACGGGGATGTGTGCTGAGGGCCAGATGTCGAGTCCCAAGGTAAGTTGTCTCTAGATGCTTGCGCTACGGCCTCTTTTACTGACCATTACAGTTGTGGGTTGCCGTCTTCTGCGGAGGCATCGTGACGGCTTTTCTCATGGCCTTCCGTATCAAATACGCCCTCATCATCGGCATCGCCCTCGTCTCTGTCATCTCATGGCCGTAAGTCCAGCACTCCCCCTCTCCTCCATACATGCTCTAACCCACCCTCAGCCGCAACACCCCCATCACATACTTCCCTCACACCCCCGAGGGCGACTCCCGCTTCGCCTTCTTCAAGCAGGTCGTTGTGTGGCATCCTATGGAGAGGACCCTCAACCAGCTTGACTGGACGTTCGACGCCTCGGCTTCGCAGTTCGCCCTCGCCCTCTTCACCTTCCTCTACGTCGACATCATCGACGCCACCGCCACCCTCTACTCCATGGTTCGATTCTGCGGCGTCGTGAACCCGCGCGACGGCGACTTCCCGCGCTCTACTCTCGCATACTGCACCGATGCCGCCTTCATCTCCGTTGGCGCGCTGTTCGGGAGCTCGCCTGTTACGGCGTTTATTGAGAGCGGCGCGGGCATTGCCGAGGGCGGGAGGACCGGGCTTACGGCCATAGTCACCGGGCTGTGCTTTGTGGGTGCCGTGTTTTTGGCGCCTATCTTTGCGTCTGTTCCGCCGTGGGCGACTGGCTGCACTTTGATCTTGGTAGGTTTGCCCCTTTTTCCTTCCGTCTCCACAGAGAGAACTAACAGATGTCGGGACAGGTCGGCTGCATGATGATCCGCCAAGTCACACAGATCAACTGGCGATATATCGGCGATGTCCTCCCGTCTTTCGTCGTCATGACATTTATCCCCTTCAGCTACAGCGTCGCCTACGGTCTCATTGCGTAAGTCCCTGCTCCCCTCCCCCCGAATCCCCACTGACACGCTCCCAGAGGCGTGTTCGTATACACCGTCCTCAACGGTCTCATCGGCATCGTTGTCTTCTGCTCGGGCGGCTACATTGAGCCGCGCGAGTACGACCTCAAGGAATACTGGACCTGGAAGGGTTCCGGCCGTGCACCTTGGTTCGTCCGCGCCATACGCCGTCGTCGCGTTCACGATGATGAGGATGATGAAGAAGAAGAAGAAGAAGACGACGACCACCAAAGCAGCTCCGACCTTGCGATGAACCGCATCAGCTACCCTAGCCGCC
The DNA here is from genome assembly GCA_014824385.1 of Fusarium cyanostomum. Lineage (NCBI taxonomy): Eukaryota > Fungi > Ascomycota > Sordariomycetes > Hypocreales > Nectriaceae > Fusarium > Fusarium cyanostomum. The sequence continues at coordinate 42,086 of JABCKW010000074.1, read as the reverse complement.
GAGACCACAGCAGCTCCACGACAGGCGCGTCCACGGGGAAAGATGAGGGCATGGCCATTCCTGAGCACCCCGCGTCCCCTCCTCCTGGCCGATGGGTGGGTTGACAAGACCGTTGCAAAGGCCATTTATGCTCAACCCTTTTCTATTCTCTGTAAGTAATCGTTTTAGGGAGAGGTCAGGCTTCATTTTGGTTTGTGAGACGCAGGTTTTGCTTCTACATGATGATGATTCAGGGGGCCGTTGAACAGCTTCCAACCCTGGGGGAAGAACATACGTCTTGGTATCGGTGAAAAAAGAACACAGATAGAGGAACGGACCGCCTTTGAGAAGGAAAAGTGAGCCTGATAGATAATGAGCCTGATAGATGCCATGTAGCAATGTATTGAATTAAAAATGGAACAAGACATACAGACGATGGTCCTTGCTGATGTGCTCAAGTTCAGCGAAGTGGACGGAGTACAGGTTCAGATATGGTCTCGCTCTCATAGCGAGATTTTCTTTGTCTATGAAGCATCAGCCATTGGCATGACAGAGAAGTGGCATCAGAACCTGGTATCTTGGTTCCCATCGCGGGATACACCATCATCCTCCACACTCTAAGCTCCCATGTCAACATCGCCATCCCCATCACCGCCGCCACCACCCCGGCCCCTCAACGCCTGTTCAGTAGTCCGCCTCCTCTCCAAGCTCTCCTTCACCCACTTCTCGCAAGCCCCATCGCCCCCCTCGGCAATCTTGCCACGTACAGCCCCCTTCAGCACCTCGCCGGCAAAGCCCACAAAGTTATGTCTCCGCAGTGCATTCTCAAACATCCAGTCCCGCCGCTTGCGCTCCTCCCGCGCCAGCAGCTCCTCGTCGCCAAAGTCCCGCGCCCGCTGTCGTAGATCGCGGCACATGGCCAGCAGGTTGAAGCGGATCTCGGTGGTGTCGTACCGCGCGATGCGGCGCTGCAGCACCTCGACTACGCGGCTGGCAAAGTCATCCGAGTTGCAGGCGCCGTGGGAGATGGGTGCGGGTTGCAGGCCGTCGAGCTCGTAGAGCGTGCCGTTGATCGGTGTGTAAGCGATGAAGTGGAATGCGTCCTCGGCCTCTCCACCAGTCTTGTCCGTCTCGTCGGCAAAGGGACTGCTGCGGGCGAAGCTATTGTGCACCTCGCGGATAAGGTCCGAGTTGCTAAGCGCCTCGCCTCGGAACTCGGGCGGCAGCACCATGGTGAACTCTCTAAACTCGCCCAGCTTTTCGCCTATCTCGACATCGCCCGTCTTGTTGAGGAGCACGCTGAGGAGTGCCTGCGTGGCGCAGGCATTCTGGATCGTCTGCGCGGCAAAGAAGATGTTCTCGGATGCCCCTTGGTCGAAGGAGCCGTCGCGGGGGCCCTCGGGTGTCGCGTAGGGCTGGTCGGTCGGGTACTTGAAGAGGAAGATGACTCCGTAGACGGGCTGGAGGGTGAGGAGCTCCGAGGGGTCGAGGGTTAGGAGTTCTTCGAACTGGACGTCCTTGACCCCGAGGTTTTCGATGAGTGAGGTGAAGACACCCTAAGGACTTCTAATTAGCCTCTTGCAGATGTCCAAGGACGTAGCTATTATTCGTACCGCATCGGATTCAACTGCAGAGGCTTGGGTTAGCATGGGCTTCATGACTCCAGGTTTAGGTTGGCAGAAACTAACTGGTATTCCATCCGCCACTCATGGCTGCGACAAATCTGGCGTTGACCAGTAACTTCGCGCCGGCGCCGGCAGCTTTTGAGAGGAATTATGGAGTATATAACAATTTGTCAAATTATAGCGGGATATAAAGCTCCAGATACCCAAGCCGCGAGGTTGCGCAAATATTGAGGGAGGAAGCTTGCGGCAGTGAATGACGAAGTTGGAGCTCCGAAAGTAAAAGACGGAGCTCGCAGCCACGTCTGATATCATCCGTCACCACTGATAAGATAAGAGTGCCGGAGGCAGCAACAAGCTACGACATCACAGAAAACGTGAGACACCCATAGCTTATACTCTCTAAAATACTCATAAAAAGGCATAAAGCTTACCCTATATATTGAATCTTTTTCCTTTTCCTATTCCTTATTTAACCATACCTAGAAATAACTTTATTAAGCAGGCTACTGACGGAGCTTTGCTGCGTCTAGAATTTTTCTTGGGCCGCGTCAGAGGTCAACAACAAGAGAAATCAGAGTCCTGGATGAGTTTTATTTGTGAGGAAGCAATTAATGTTCAGTCAATTGCTTTGTGACACGCTATCTAAACATAAACCCGCTGGGCAATCGCTCTCCTGGAGCTCACTTCTGCACTCAAACTTGTACAGATGAGCCACCCAGATCGCTCATCAACCCAACAGTCAAACTCAACAAAGCAGACAAACTTTTTGCGTCGCTTCTGGCTAATGAACACAAGGGCCTGCGCCCAGCTTCCTTCTGAGGAAAGCGTCTTGTTGACAAGAAGAATATCCCAAACGAAACGAAACAAAAAGGAAGAAAGGGAGAAACACCGCCAACTCCCAGATCCTCCCATCCATCCACCACGTGCCGTAGCATTGCTGTTGTAAACTTTTCCGCTCATACCAGCATCTCTCTTGAATCCATACACATGCATTTCCAACCAGGTCGGTCTATCCTCTCCAGGCAAAGCAAGGGCTTAAATAGGAATGAGCTGTTCCCTTGCTTGCTCATTCTGCTGATTATTATCCTGAACTCCTCGCTCTGGTTGTGTTTGCTGATCGCCTTGTTCCGTTCCTGGGTTGGCATTTTCCCCGTCACCTCTGTTCTCTCCCTGGTTCTCGTCATTTTCGTTATTCTGCGCCGCTGCAGCCGCTGCAGCCTCCTCGGCCTCTCTGCGTTCTCTTTCAGCTCGCGCCGCCGCCTCCAGGTTGGCAATGTGCCTCTCTGCAACGCCTGGCGCGATACTGGCCAGGAACAAGAGACCAGCTCTCTCCAGCCGTCTGACCTGCGAAACAATCCAGTTCTCAGGACCATGGTGTTGTGCGACTAGTCTTCTCGCCATCTCAGCCGGATCAGGTCCCTGTCTAGCCTGGTTATCTTGCTGCTGGGCGGCGGCGGCACCTTGCGGGCGTCTTGGCTGCTCCAAAGGAATGAGATTCTCCAGGTGCCGTCCAAGAGGTCGCCAAATGTGGTCAGGGATCCCATTAAGAACGCCCGTGCTAAGAACAAAGATGAACACAGCAATGGTGATAATGGTGAACCACCTCGACCAGGTCGCATTCGGAGAGGTGAAGAACCATACAAACAGAGCGAGGCGGAATAGCAGCCATATCTGTGGCCATAGCTGCATAAGCAAGGGTGGAAGCGCTGCTGCAGGGGGGTTGCCCCGATGCATCAAGGGAGCCACAGCTGCCGCCTGGCCCTGCTGTGCTTGTGCTTGATTTTGGCCTTGGCCATGGCGCGCTTGTTCCTGCTGAGGAGGTGTTGCATGATGTTGCTGCTGGGGTTGTGGTTGAGGCTGAGGCTGTGTCTGAGGCTGTGTCTGAGAGCGAATCTGAGATAGTGGTTGCGGTGCCACGTGAGAGCGTAGATGGTGGTGATGGTGGTGATGATGGTGTCTAGCTCGCATCTGGTTTTGGGCATCCTGAATGACGGTGCTAAAGGCAGAAGGGTGTCGAAGCTGCGGAAAGCTTGTCTGGCCTCGAAGTCGCGGCGTATAGTACGTCTCGGAGCTGGCATTGTTGAAGAGTAAGGCTCGCGGCCCTTCGGGCGATGATAAGATGTAAACCTCAGGGCCTTGTCTTGACTGGGGGCCTCCAGGGGCCGCAGAGTTGGCAAGTCGAGTAAGTGACGAGTCCGGAGTTCCTCTTCCGCTACCGGCGATAGAGCTAGTAGTAGGGTATGCAGGTTGGGCCACTCCAGGTTGGGCCAAGGAACGGTTGTGAAGAGATGTGCTCGAAGCGCTCCGCTGCATCGCACTGGTCATTGCCATCGTCGCTTGGTTGACATCAGCACTCCGGATGATGTTCTGTACCTCAGCCGGGGACATGGATCCATTCGCATTGCCCTGTTGCGTAGGTCCTACAGTTCGAATGACGGTCTCGACTTGGTAGGTGTGTCCGTTGGGTCCGACATGCTCTCGGTAAACGGTATGGCCTGGAGCGGGGCTCGCTCGACCGCTATTGTCTCCTCCGGGAGCATTTCCAGCTGCCGCAGTGTCACCAACGCCGCGCATACCCATTTGAGCTCTTGTCCGTTGGTTCTGGTTCAAGGCCCTCGTCATGGCCTCTCGCTGTATATTGTTCAGCCACTGCGTCATATTCTGATGGTGATGTTGAAATGCGGCAGCTTGCTCGGGTGTATGGGAGGGAGATGGGGAAGGCATGCGTGGTTGAGGGAACGGATTCGATGTCGGGGGCATCGAGTTCCTCCAGGCAAACCCGGCCGGGGCCTGGTATCCAAAAAGATGGCCGTGAGCATGTTGAGCTTGCTGGCGAGGAGGATTTGTTGGCGGAGCCGAAGCAGTCGGGCTAGGGCCGCGAGCGGGAGCGGGAGCGGCAACAGGAGCGGCCACGGGAGGCGCAGTCGGAGTGGAAGATTGGCCATCGCGGGTGTCGCGAATGACAAGATGTATAGTCTGCTGTTCGAGAGAACGGAGCTGCGAGTAAGGCAAGATGCCTAGTTAGCAAAGTCTGATATACAGGGAGTATGAGTCTGGCATCGTAGGTAACGTACCGCATCAGCGCCAAAGATATCGAGCAAGGTGTCCGATTCGCGAATAATCGCACGCCCGCGGTGAATCAATCGCTGATGTTCATCGGCAGGTCGCAACGGAAGAGCCTGGCGAATCTTGTCCTTGAGCTGCTTAACGGTAGTGTTGGCAGCTAGGCCAGGGAACAACAAAGGACGGTTCACACCGACAGAAGGTGACACGACCTGCACATTGACGGTTTGGTCGTCAACCGGGGAGCTCGAGGAGGCAACGGCAAGTCCATCATCGTCAGGACGAGTGGTGGGGGGCTTGGAAGCCATGATGGGCAAGCTGCTGGCATGCCACACCAGGCTATAGCTCAGTAGTTGGTAAGCAGAGAGCTGCGGAAGAGCTTCGTAGTATCAAGGCGGAGGGGACGTCGAGGAGAAACAGACGGAACGACTTTGAGAGGGAATGGAGGTCGGCTATCAAGTGTTTCAGCGTTTGCAGCCCTTGCCCTTGTCGTGGCTGTCAGTCGGAGGGAGCTCTTGTCTTGGTGAGAAAAAGCACCGACTTGTTGACTGACGTCGTGTTGGGTCGTCTTACTAACACCGAATGGGTTGCATGTCCAAAGGAACCTGAGGCCGGATCCAAATCAATCGGGCATCAGTGGCAGAGTCGAAACGAAACGAAATGACAGGAGCTGAAGGAAGGATAGAAGAGGTACTATATTTGCCTGGAGAGGCGTTATCGTTGTTGAGAGGTGAAAAAAGAGGTGAAGATGTACGTTCATCAACATGGGCAGTGGTCAGGGTGGCCTTTTGGGGCCTTGCGAACCTGCGACGACCTGACGGGACGGGACGGGAAAGGCCACAAACGGGCGTATCGGTACGTACCTGCTTGTTCTTTGAGCTACGCTTTGAGCTCTTGCTCCCGGGATATCGGCGCCTTTTGCATCCGAGGGAGCTGCAGCCAGCCCACCAACGAACGAGCTGCGTGCGGCTAAGGTACTAACGGGCTAACAGCAGCTACCAGCGTCATCGCCTCTTTGACGTCAACATCCTCTAAAAGGGTCCTTCTTAGAGGCTTTTCTCTGTCTCTACCCCCTGGCCATCGGATTTGCGCATTGAGCAATCAAAGAGTGCATTAAAGAGAGGCAGCGCCCAGTCGCCGCCAGTCGCCGCCGCCATGGCACCAACCCTTGGGCCTGGCTCCTCCCAGCTCGGGAGTCACATGCTCCGCTATTCATTCTACATCCACGGTCGCTGCGCAAACTGCCTCTCGCGGTCTGCCCCTCGGCACATGTTCCAGGCCTCAGCAAGATCGCGATGCCTACCACGGCCCTCACCCTCCTCAATTCGCTCCTTCGCCTCCAATTCGGGCCAGAGACCGAGATTCTCCCAGCGTCTCGGCGAGGCCATGCGCAACACCAAAATCCAATGGTACCGGATCCCTGTTGGTCTGGGTATCGGATTTCTCGGTCTCGTCCAGTTTTATAAAGTCTCTACCAGGGAAAGGGAGAGACAGGAGATTGAGGATGGACAAGAGGGCGCAAAAACGCCAAAGAGACGGCCCAAAGTCCGTCCTGATGGCCCTTGGTACGCGCTTCAATGGCTGCCCCTATTCCCACGCCAGTGCTAACCGGATTCTAGGCAAGTCCAGATCATGTCGACTCTGCCTCTCAAGGCCATGTCCAGGCTTTGGGGCAGATTCAATGAGCTGACTATCCCCTACTATCTTCGAGTGCCTGGTTTCAAGCTTTATTCCTTCGTCTTTGGCGTCAAGTTCGTCCCCTCAACTGATCCCTTGGCACACCCGTACTGACCTGTGCAGCCTCAACGAAGTCGCAGAGCCCGATCTCCACGTTTATCCCAACCTCGCCTCTTTCTTCTACCGCACCCTGAAGCCCGGTGCTCGACCCCTCGATCCCGATCCTCATACTTTGCTCTGCCCGTCCGATGGCAAGGTCCTCCAGTTTGGCCAAATTGAAGGCGGTGACATTGAGCAAGTCAAGGGAATGACCTACAGCATCGACGCTCTCCTCGGCAAGAACACACCTGCCCCCAGTATCTCGAGCATGTCGTCTTCGGGGAGCGACCGATCCACCGAGATTTCAGAGGAAGAGGAGCTTGTCAAGCAGGACGAAGAGTTTGCCCAGGTCAATGGTATTTCGTACACTCTACCCGACCTTCTCTCTGGCGCTGGAAAGAAGGGTCCTTCACCAGAGGACCAGTCTATGCCGGCGTCTCCCGGCGTAGTGTCGGAGGTTCGTGCCGAGCTTGCTTTGGGTGAGCGACCATGGTACGATCTACTCTCCCCAGACAATGCCACTTCCCTCTACTATGCAGTTATATACCTGGCCCCTGGCGACTACCATCGTTTCCACTCTCCCACCAACTGGGTTGTCGATCGCCGGCGTCACTTTGCCGGAGAGCTGTACAGCGTGTCCCCTTATCTTCAGCGAACTCTCCCTGGCCTTTTCACTCTCAACGAGCGCGTGGTGCTTCTGGGTCGCTGGCGCTGGGGCTTCTTCAGTTACGTCCCAGTCGGTGCGACCAACGTCGGTTCCATTGTGGTCAACTTTGACAAGGAGTTGCGGACCAACAGCCTGTTGACGGACACGGCGGCCGACAAGGCAGCCGAGGAGGCGAACAAGCGGGGTGAACCCTATCTGGGCTTTGCTGAAGCAACATATGAGGCGGCCAGCCCCGTTCTGCGAGGCCATGCGCTCCGACGCGGCGAGGAGATGGGCGGTTTCCAGCTAGGGAGCACGATTGTGCTTGTATTTGAGGCTCCGGCAGAAAGGACAGGGGAGAACAAGGAGCGTCGGGGATGGGATTGGGCTGTCGAGAAGGGACAGACGGTCAAGATGGGACAGGCTCTGGGACGAGTCATTGAGGAGTAGTGTATAAACAAACTAAAAGGCGATGTGTTTAGAATTTGGATACATAAGAGAAGCATAATTGTATTTCACTCAACCTGTTCACTCAACCTGTACACTCAATCTGTTCACTATTCCTCAAATCTCTTTTAAATTGTCGTACCGTAAAGTTGCTGCCTGGACTTTTTAATCACAGATAATTAATAGAACAAATATGGCAATTGATGGTTCTCTAATCCTTTACGAAGCACACATATCAGGAGGTATTGATAAAACTATCAGTCTTTGTGATGGTAGTCTATTCAGTCCAAGTCTGAACTAAACAATGCAGGCTCAAGCTTCTAATAGACCTTCGCTAATATGCAGATTCCAATTCCAATTGACTTTTTCCATGATCATCATAGCTTCAGGCCCGAGCGTGTTCAGGCACCAAAGACCTTGATGCGGTCCTCGAGAGGCACATAGTCCTTCGCGTCCGCCTCGGCCGTCTTGGTACCAAAGACGAGCTGAGCGTTGAGCTGCCAGGTGGAGGGCAGCTTCCATGTCTCGGCAACCTTCTCGTCAATCAGGGGGTTGTAGTGCTGGAGGTTGGCGCCGAGGCCCTCAGCCTCGAGGGCAGTCCAGAGGAGGTACTGCTGGATGGCATTGGACTGCTGGGCCCAGGGCGGGAAGCGGTCGGCGTAGATGGCGAACTTTGCCTGGTAGCTCTCCTGGACGGTGACGTCGGAGAAGAAGAGGACGGTGCCGGCGGCGGCCTTGAAGCCCGAGATGCGCTGCGAGGTGTTCTCCCAGGCCTCGGGGGGCACGATGGCCTTGAGCGAGTTGGCGGTGATGTCCCAGAGCCTGTCGTGCTCGGCGCCGAAGAGGACGACCAGGCGGTTGGTCTGGCTGTTGAAGGCCGAGGGCGTGTGGAGCGTGGTCTCGCGGACGATTTCCTGGATGCGCTGGGTGGTGATGGGCAGGTCTTTGGAGAGGGCGTAGTAGGTGCGGCGGTTCTTGGCCAGCTGGAAGAGGAGATCGGCGGAGATCTTGGTAGCCATTCTGGTTGTTATTGCTGTTGTATAGAGATACGATATGGTATGTAGGTGTATAGAGTTGAAGCTGCAGGGGTGAAGGAAGCCGAGTTGAGTAAGTCTGCCAGGCAAGAAATCAACAGCAACAGATGAAGAGGATCTCTCGAATATATACCGAAACTCCCTCCTTCAAGCTCCATGCCCCCCAAGCTCCATGCCCCCCTCCCCAACTTGCCATCAGCCATCTCCATCGGCCCCGCTGTCAGGGTCCCCCCCAAACACATAAGACCCTGACAGATCTCGCAAGCAATCTCCACTCTATCATTCCCAATCAACAGACTAGACAGAGAAATCTGGCACATGGCAACCGGTACCTGACTAATGCACCACGCGGAATCTCATCAATCGCGCGCGGTTATTCGGCCTAGTTTTGTCAGATTTGGCGCGCGCACCGGAGCGTGCAAGTCCCCGGAGTCCGGCCGCCCCGGCCGCGCGCGGCTTGTGTCAGGATTAATCAGCAGTCGTTACGGATGTAGGATGCCCAGTGGCGTAAGGTGGCTCGGAGCCACTTCCGTTCTAGCCCCGGTTTACCCTATAGTATTCCGGTCTAATTCCGGTTTTCCATGGTTCAATGCGATAGCTGATGTATGTCCTTGTTAGTGCATTCTTCGGTGCGTTCAAATCTCTGGCTGTGTTTCATTACGAGGAGTTACGGGGTAATGTTGATTCAAGAGGTAGCTCCCGAACTGGCTTTGAGCGCCTTTGATCCTCACCGCATCCCCACTATAACCCCGGATATTACCAACTTCGCAACACAATGACACAACCTCCTTCGTCTTCCGTCCCAACATGATACGATTCTCAAACGCTACCCTGAAAAGCCCTCAAAACATCCATTCAATTCCAACTCTGGGCACGTGCTTTGTCGCCCAAGTGGTGCCATGTCCATTACACGCTGCTGATTCAGCCCCGCGTGTTGCTTAGTGCCCGGGCGCGGAAAGACTAATCAAGGTACGTACCCAAGGCGCTCTGAAACCTCGCCTCGGCTTGATCTGATTATCACGACGTGCAAAGATTGATAAAAACAGGAGAGCTTACGGCCCTGCTGACGTAAACGTGCCAACGGCCGATGTCACACAGGTAAGCGAGTGCCGGACCTATCATGCGAGAGGAAACGCCAGAAAAGGGAATATCTTATGTGTCGTGGGCTTGGTCTTCAGCATATCATCGCTGCACTCAGGGAGTCTCTTGCGCCTAAGCCGAGAAGATGAGAATGTGGAGCGAGGTGTGAGGAAGTTGTCACTCTCTGGAGAATGTACATGCACTAGACCACATCGCAAAAGTACGATTCTAGCACGATTTCATCAGGAACCGAGCATTTCACCTGCAGTGAAGCTATGAATCAAACTCATGGCTTACAACGGAGAACAAAATAGCCATAGAAATGACCGCGAAGTAGTACAAGTATGGCAAATCGAATCATATGAATCAATATATCATCATCCAAGTCCTTAAACTCAAGCTCCCAAGCGTTTTCGTCTCGAATCGCTGCCAGGGGTATTTTTCATACAAAATAGTCAATGAGCGAGGCGCCAGAGCTTCCATCGCCAGACACGAAAACAATGCCATCAACCTTGAACTCCTTAGAACCATGTCCCGGTGCTCCTCTTATCTCAGAACCAATAAATGCCAATGCTTTCCCTCTTGCTTGCGCCGCGGCCATCTAAATGCTTCGGCTCGTGTCTCCTCCGCTTCTCGTACACTTGTCACTATAATATAAAACAAGTTTGTCAACCTGTTCAGAACCTTCCGAGTCGCTTTTTATCATTTCGTCGTCATTGCTTGCTGGCATCGAGGTGTTGCAGGCCATTACCAAGTCTCAGCAATGTACTTGCCCTCGTCCTTCTTGAGCTGCCAGAAGTTGTGGGCCTCCTCACGCTCCAGGTTGCCCTTCTCCATGGCAACATCGCAGAGGGCATCCTCAACACCCTCGCCCATGCCCTTGCTGCTGCCGCACACAAAGATACGTCCATCGAGGGAGTTGATTATGTACCAGACCAGGTCAGCCTGATTTCGCACCTCCTCCTGCACGTACTTGCCGGTGCCGACTCGGCTCTGTACCACGCGCTTGACCTCCTCCTCGTGGACGCCCCATTCGCCGCTGTAGATCTCGTCCACAAGCGAGTCACGGATGCCCTGGAGGACCCAGACCTTGTTGGCGCAGTTGGCCTGCTTGAGACGGCGCTGCACGAAGCCGCGGAAGGGAGCAATGCCGACGCCGGCACCGATCAGCAGCATGGGGCCGTCAGCGTTGAACTGGCTGGCCAGAGGGTTTGCCATCAAGCCCTTGAACATGGGAATGAACACCTCGGGGGCCTTCTCACCAGCGGCCTGGGCTCGCATGAACTTGTGGGCCTGTCGCTCAAAGAAGCCGGAGCCGACACCGGCACGGCAGCCACGGCGCCAGTCCATTGAGTCGTGGACAGTAACGGCGATCTCAATCAGGCGGCGCTGAGAGTGGTCCCGGAGGGCGTACTCCTCTGTGGGGTCGTTGGACAGGGAGTAGAATCGAGGCATGAGCTGATGCTGGACGGAGAGAAGTTCGTCCATGGGAGGGTGAGAGCTGGGGAAAGCGTTGAGGAGCTGGGAGAGGGTGACATGGGGACCGCCGCGGAAGTCAGAGAAGGTGCTGGCACCCTCGTTGGAGCAGAGGTACATTAGGATCTTCTTCTCGTTGGCAGCCGAGGCGTGCTCAGCAACGATTCGGAGGAGCTCTTTGGACGGGGCATAGGAGTGAATGTCAGTAGTCCAGGTGAGGAGCTCGCGGCGAGTGGTGACGAGCTCACGGGCCTTGTCGTCACCCCAGACGGTAGGCCAGCGACCCTTGGTGGTCTTCATGAGGACAGGCTTGTCCCTCTGAAAGCGTGGGATCATGAGATCATCGAGGATCTCATCGACCGAGATCTCATCGTTGGGTGCCATGATACCAATAGCACCACCGACCTTGAAGTCGAAGATCTCTTCGGGAGGGTAGTCAGTGATGTCAAGGTCAAAGTGGTAGGTGCGCTTCTCGGCACCAGGCCCGGTGAGCTCGCGGGTGTTGTGGATCTTGGCAGGGTAGACATGGTGAGGAGGATGAGGCTGGACGAATTGAGGAGGCTGAATGGATGTGTCGACAGCCTCATAGCCGGGGCCGGGGGTGAGGAAGTTGTTCTTGGAAGAAGAAGGCTCAGTATCAGAGCTGAGGGAGATAGCCGAGTCAGCGGGTGAGGTGGCTGGCCGAGGAATTGAGGTGAACGAGACAATCTTCTCGGGCATCTCAATGACGCCGGTGAGGTTGGCGGGGATTTTCTCAAGTCGGAGGCCAAGAGACTTGAAGGCGTCGTTGTCGGGAAGAGGAACCTCTTCATACTCGACATTGGCTCGGTCGCCCATGCAGCAGGCGCCGCCACAGCAGCGTCCCACAAACTCGGCCGTGGACTCGCCAGTAATGCGTTGGATATCACGGGCGTTCTGGGCAATCAGACGTGTAGATGCGCGGCGGCGACGCTCGAAGGGGATGACGGGCTCATCTTCTTGGTCATCCGATTCGTCTGAGTAGGTCAGGGAGGGAGCAATTGAAGGGGTGCCCTCGGCCATGGCCACCTCGCGGGGGTTGGGCGCGGCGGGGTTGACGATGCCGTCAATGTGAAGAGGAGCGGCGGCAATCATGATGGGCCAGTGATGTGTGGCAGTCGCACTAAGTAGCCGGTTGTTGAGCGAGTTGAGAGTTGGGTACAGGTGTTGTTGGACTGCTCGTCGAAGTGGAAGAATCGTGGTGGTTTTTAGTGGGTGAAATCGACGTCAGGATCCAAAGAGCATATCGAGGGGACGCAGTTTAGCAGGGGGGGTCTGTGTGTTCTGTCGCTGAGTAGAGACGAATATGAATTGTAGGATCGAAGGCGGCAGATGCGATTGATAAGATCTTGTAGGAAGACAAAAAGCGTTGAGGGTGTGCGGAAGGAAGAAGTGAGGATGGTTGAAGGGGGCAAAGACTCATAGCGGCCGAGAGCGGGAGGTTTTAAAAATCGAAGGAACGCGCCCCCGATGCGGGTTGGGGATTTGCTCGGCGGAGGGGGCGTTGTGCATCGGGGCAAAGGGGGGTGTGCCGCTAGGCGCGGAGACTTGCTGGGTAACGGGCAGCGGTACCTTGGCTTTTCTGCCTTTCCTTTTTGCTAATTGTACCCGACGCTGGGGCCAGACAAGGACCCAGGGTTTATTATCTGGGCCTGCCTGAATTCAACATCAACACCGCCTTGTCTTGACCCTCGGCTGGCCGAATTGCTGTCCGAGTCCGTAAGTCCTAAAGCCAAGTATTTGCAGGGATAGGGCTACTCCATCATCTCGATTCTCCAGGGAGAAACCCGAATTCGAGGTCTTCCCTTGCCCTACTGAGCCGACCGCTGTTGGGCTCCGGGACCCAGCCCCAGCCCGGTGTGCCCCCAAAGGCCATCGCCGAGGTCCACGCACACCACGATTTTATTACTGTGCAATGCCCAACGGTCTGGGATCGAGGATCAAATAAATGATGAGCGAGGATGGAGTAATTGATTGGGGATGATGAGAAAGGGGGTTGAGAGTTTGTCCAGGACTGACACAGAATAGGAGTCTTATCCGGCGCAATCTCGTTATCAATCAGTGACAGTCTAATCAATCAGTGACAGTCTAATCAATCGGCTTGTCTTACTTAATTAATCAATCTACCTATGCACGTGGACACTTTGCAAACAGCGCATTCTCGGTTTCTCCTTCCATTCTCCAGACACCCTCTCGCAACTCGAAAAGGAAATGAATCCCCTTTACTCTTCACTTGGGCGTTGTTTGTTATCGAGCGCCGATACAGATGGCAAAAGATTGTTGATTCCCTTTCCATGACGGTGGATGATCTAATGATTGCCGATCCAGTGACCGGAGCAGCGCGACTGTGTCCGGCTTGCACACTCCCTCGTTCTTATTGGCCCGTCTCCCTGTGTTGTCCTTTATCAATCAGCCACTCACTGACCAACCCTTTGTCCTGACACATCCAGCTCTTGCAGGGCAAATCATAGCCCTCGGTACATGCTCTCGGCAGTATCCACAGCATCACCAGGTCGCGCGCAGCCCCATCATCGGTGCAGATGAAGCACCAAATGAAGAAGCCCTCCACGAGGTGCAAGGCATTCCAATTGCCATCTTCATTTGTGGCATTCGGCTTCCTATTCCTAGCTCTTTGTGTTTCTGGTCAGCTGGACACGGGACCGACAAACTGTAACGTGACCAACATCAGCACTACAGGTTAATTTATCCACCGCCACTGGAGTAGAGATAATCGACTCTAAAAAGAAGTTGAAAAGAAGAAAAGATTATCCAGGGCAAGAAGGTGCCCGATACACACGCGCTGAACCGGCTTCTCCGACGTACCGTACATTGTACAATACGCCATGCAAAGTTGCGTGCCTAACCTGCCCTACACAGTTCCGCTCCCAAAGATCGGCCACAGTCGCTGACTTGTCAGCACTGTAACACGATGGCTCGATAGACACACGCCTGCAGTGAGCAGGGTAGCGACTTTCCATCAATTGTTCCAAGAAGGACCCGAACGACGGTGCGCACGTGGGTCATACGAGCTGCTCGACTATCGGACCGGCCGCTTCAGCTCAAAGGGAGCCCCTGAGAATGAACCCTTGTTGTCTATCAACAAGAATCCGTGTAATCACTCCTATCCTATTTGCGAGCTTGTCACATGGTTTCATCCTGTTCTGTTGAGCAGCGGTGAGACTACGTACTGTACCTTCATGAGGCTCTGCCAAAGAACCCCGGTTATTCGCAGGCGTCATTCAGGGATTCGGGACCAGTAACCGACCATTAGCTGAGGGCGTTTCCGAGTCGAGACAGGCTCATGTCAGGCCACCACGGCAGTCTCGCGTCCCGGCCGGGCGCCTCCAGCTTTTCGAGGCGCCGTCTATTCCGGGAATTCCATTTCCCAACAACCGGAAACCCATGATCCCATCCTCTGCACTAACCGAGGTTCCAACCGCGAGGCAGGTGAATGTCAAAGTCAGCGCACTGCAGGGGAATACGGATACCATAGGCACAAGAAGAAGCTGTGCCTCCATATGGATACTGCGTGCAAGAAAGCCTTGGTCCGGATCAGCTCCGGTCTCCGAACCGAGACTTTCAGCGGGCGCCCCGGAGAAAGGGGAGACGCAGGCGGCGGGACTCGATAACGGCCGCGCCCGCAATTCCTATCATCCAAGCCATTGCAATTGCTATCTTTGCCCCGTAATCGCAGCAGACAGTCTAGTTGTTGAGCATCTCCGGACTTTTGCTTGCCAAGGCCCGGCACAGGTGTCTCTTCCCCTCCTTTTCTCCCCGCACTAATTGTTGTTTCTCTCGGTTTCTGGTCCTGCGTCCGATCCCCTCCTTTCGCGTTCCGAAGCCGAGCCGATGCGAGATGATGGTTTTCTTCTCCCCGCAAAGACGACCTCGAGCCCGCCATCTTGGTCGGGGCTCTCCCGTCTAAAACTACCGTTTCTTCATACGCACCCTGGCAGTGATGATGGGGTGCGTCTGTCGAATGTCACATGTCGCCAGAGCACTCACAAGCCCTGGTCACAAATTTGGTCCGGGGTTTCTGACATGGGGTCTTGTTGGTTGACTCATGCTACCTAGTAGTAATGATATGTACGAAATACTGACCCGGAGGTTTCGCCCAGTTGTTTCTTGTTGCGTCCATATCCGGGCACCGGCATCGTGCTTCCTGACGCGTTCCAGATGGCATGACTTTTGACTTGAGTTGCTTTTTCACGTCCTCCTCTCCTGCACCGATTCACTAGCCCCGCCCAGGCCCATTTCATCCTCCTCCGCCCTGTCGCTGGCGCCGGTCATTATTTCCTCTTTCCTCCAGGGTTCTAACCGGTGGGTTCCGGCCAATCGGATCGCCCAGTCATGCATGTCTTTCATTCAGCCTTGACCACCAAATATTTTATCAGATGGACCAAGGCTGGAAAAATCTTATCAATCACATCTAATCTCGGACAGCCCTTAAACTTGGGAAGGATGGATGATGAGCTGCAACTCATCAATGATGACGGTTCTCGTAAACAGGCCCACCGACCTCGGAGCCTTCCTTATAGTGACTCTTACAGGACCGGTGTTTTCTTTTGGCTGCTTCGCCGGCGCTTCTGCAACTCTGCAGGTTGCCATGCTGCAGCTACATACGTCTTTAGGTAAGTCGAGGCACTGAGAGCTCGCTGCCGGGGAATGCAGCCAGATAATGCCACTCCCGGCTGGACGAGTTGGTCTGTGCCATCTCTGCGCCTCCTTGATTCCTTGTCCCCGGCCCTGGCCTCAGTCACCCTCAAGGATGCCTTTCACCGACAAAACCTAGTGTTGCGTGGTCCAAGGCCGCCGTTGTTTAATTAAGGATGGTGGAAATTGATTGCCTGCATTAAACACCGTTGACACCGTGACCTGTCCCACAGAAAAACGACGCCGGCTTCAGTCCTGGCCCAGGCCAATGGGTCGGGCAGAAAGCCACGATCTGATAAGATGTGAATAATTTCGCTTTTGTGGAGAGACGGCGCGGCTCCTCCAACTACCGACTCCCTTTGCTAGGTAGACAGGGATATCTCCTGCCAGTAAATCCCCTGGGGCAATGATTCGATCGCTTGAGGCTGCCTCCTTGTCTGTGTTCCTCATGTACCAGTCATGTACCTTTCTCTTCTTTGGATCCTCCCTTGTCCAAGCCATGGCGTTGAACAAACCGGACCTGAGCCGCCGCTTCTGGCCTCGACTCCCTGCCATCGCAGGCGCCATCTTATGCCCCTTTACCAGACTTGAAAATCCATCTGATGGATCTGAGCCTGTCCGTCATCGCTCTGTTGCCGCTCCAGCCGTTGTCGTTGTTGCTGCCACTCTGTCGCCGTCGCCTTGGTGGCCATGGCCTGCCGTTCCTCATCCTCATTCACGTCTAGGTATGCCAGCCCGATACGGATCGATCCTGTTGTCTTTCCGTCGCAGCGCAGACTCTGCCAGTCGCCTAGCCTGGGCAACCGCCCTTTTAGAACCAGCTCGCACAGGTCAATGCGTAGCTCGCCAATTAGCTCTAGCATCTGGGCTCCCCACACGGAGAGTCTCATGTGGTAGAACATGGGCGAATCATGCACCGCGAACCGGAACTCTTCGTTCCTAAACCAACATCAGCAACCATGTGCCATTCACTCTTCCAGAAGAACCAGGGTCATAGGGCAGCCGGCTCCAGTCCGATCCAGCAGAAATGACAATGCAGAACTGGGGCACCTCCACTTCCTCAGCGACTTGGCATCGCAGCTTGATTGACTCACCAGATCGGGTTTGGCGTCGCTCTTTTAATCGGCTGGCTTTGCTGGACATCATGCCCGTACCAAAGCACGCAGGTCAGGCCGAGTTTGTCATCATCCAGGTCTACTTCCTTAATTGATACGACTAGGCGTTTTGAACTCCGGCTACTCGACACAAGCCCCTGTTCTAGACCAGAGCGTGCGTTGGCCGGTACAGATGTTGGATGACCCAGACCTAGAAGCTCCGCTGATGAGAGCTTGTTTCGTCTCTTGTCCGCTAGTACCTGGCTAGGCAAGGAGCCGTCCGTCGTTTGCCGGTTGCGCCTCAACGCTACCAACGTCACGGGTCGCGGAATACTTGAGTCGTATCCGGAATCAAGGCTGCTCAGTCCCGACACCGATTTCAGTGGAGAAACGCAATCAAAGGGATCGCCTGCCTTGCCCCTAGCCGAGTGTTTGGTAATGGGGATAGGCGCCGCTGCCCCATCCGGTGTCGCGTCCCTCGGCACGAGGTTGCGGGACTTGACGTATCCCACAAATTGCGTCGCAGGATGCTCCGATAGCAAGTCCCACAGTACGACCGGCACGGACAACAGTAGAAGTGTGGAGTAGCTGCGATAGATGCCCTCAACACTCACATACCTTGCTAAGAGTGGAAACTGCTTCAGCCATCGAGCGCAACTCGCGGCATCTAGGACTTGATCCTCCTCCAGCGCAACTGTCAGGAGAACGTGTGGAGCCGCTCTTTGTCCCTTGTCGTCCACTGCCAACAAGGCCTGGATACGATCCTCGCTGGAGACGTAGCTGTCTGACTGTACTTTCTCCGAGAGATTCCCGGGGATGGATCCTGGTGCGGCTCGAGACGACGACAGAGAGCAGGACTCTTCTTCAAACATTCGGCCCAGGGTGATGGAGGCTGTATGTGGGTCGGGCGTTGAGACAATATAAGCTGGCGTTTTCCTTGACTCAACCAACGTTCCCTGAGATGACCGGTGAGGCTGGGCATGTTTAAGCCTGGTCAGGATCTCGCTGTGCAGCATCGCAGCGGAGAAGGGGAGCTGCGAGGCCCATTCTTTCATCACTTCGATCAATGTATGGGTGAATGACTGCGACCCTGGACGTGGTGTCCAGGTCTCGAACCCGCAGGCCGCGATGGTTTCTTTAATGTTGGTCGGCCGCTCAGTCAGCGGAGCCGCACTGGCCCCTGCACAGCAGTCGAGAAGCAAGAGGACGTCGCACTTTGCCATCTCGAAAAGGGTCTGGATGGCAGACCATTCTACCGTAGCGTAGGTCTTGTCACCCTTGCTGTAAAGCAGTCAGCTCTGACCAATTACGGCAGGCTTTGTTCATACCAAGACCAGGTCGACTGTCTCGCTTTGTTGATGACCCCGTGCCCCCCGTAATACACTATGAGGAGGGCATCCTCATTTTCGTGCTCCTCGACGAAACTCAGCGCCTTGTGGTTGAGTTTGCGATGAGAGTTTTGGGTCGGAATAAGAAACTGCTCAGTCGCAAACCCATACAAGTCACGAAAAACCTTGTGCAACTCGTTGAGCTCCCATTCGACCTCGAGCTCGTCCTCGTCCCATCGAATCAACAGCACATCGACTTCCTTATAACGAGAATATGCCGAATTGGGAAAGGCTCTCTTCGCGGACTGATCTGTGTAAGCATCGGCCCTTGCTGTGAAAAGGACGTGGCAATTACCAGTTGGAGATCTTGAACAAAGCGCTGGAGGTGGTCCATGTGATGATGAGACTTTGTTGTATCATGAGTCGTGGGTGGGGGTAGAGAGACGTTGGAAGTGAGAGACAGCGAAGTGTGCGAAGACGCACCAGAAGCCTGCTACTCGAGTGAGAGGCAAAACATTGCGGATCTTGTTATGGTGCTTACCACAAATGGACTCGAAGTACTTCCGCTCACCGAGCTATGAAAGCCCTGTGAGTCTGAGCCTTCGAAATTGGCCCCGAGCCCTTGGAAATCTGCCATTGTCAGGACTTTGGGCGTTATGGTTCCGACAAAGTCTGTGCTGAGAAGTAACAGGCAATATGTGTCGATGGCTGTCAACAGAAACAGAGGCATCTACTCTGACATATAAGCCAACCATCCTTGACAGCCACGCAACTGCGACAGTCACCTCAACCATACAAACCCCCTGAAGGGAAAGATTTTTTCTTCATTTTTGCATCCTGCAACTGGTTCCCTCTTCTTTGCTCTGGCGTCGATCACTCGCAGCCAAGTAGATTATCGCCCGACTGACCTTGCAGTCGCAGATTGTACTTGGTTGCCTCGCTTGAGGTGGTTCCATTTGCTGGCAAGGCGCACACAGAAAACTATGAGCTTGAACCAGCCAAAGAGGAGGCTGAGAAGAGGATAGGAGCAGGGTTCCCCAAGCATGATGTGAAAACTCTTTCAACAACGGGCGTCTGGGGTAAGCATTCACTGTGATGATTGGTGAATAGAGGTTGCCTTGGGTTGAAACTGCGGAGGAACCGTGTGGGGGCGCTGCGGGAAAGGAAGCGGGGCGCATCGAGGAGGAACGATGGTGCCAAGCGGGCGAACCAATTCGACATTGTCCGCCATGGCTTGTGAACATGAATTCCCCTTGAGCTGATGGTAGGGTTTTCTGCAGAAGTCGAGCTATAGGCTTGCAGCCAGAATTGGCATGAAAAACACAGCTTCGAAAGTACTGGCTGGGTAGAGTGTTAAGACGCCGGCCTATCGAAGATTGGAGCGACATGCTTTTGCCTATTCCGCTATTTGACAATCACTGTTTGACCATGGTCAAATACTAGGACTTGGACTGCGTTTCATAAGACCCCGCAAGAAAGTGTAAAAACTCATCAGTTGGTGAGGGTTGGGGTCCAAGTCTGGGAACTATCTTTCACCAGCCGAGGAGGGTGGCCGCCCGCCTGTAATTCTGTGGTCGCCCAATTGGAGCCTTGGCAAGGACTTCCCAAGACGGACCTTGTATCTGGTGACGTTTGTCTGCTTATATTGGTGGGCAGCATTGTGTGATGTACGAAATCGGTTCTCGGACTGCGATCTTTGATGGCGGTAGACTTCAGAACGGTGTAAGAGTGCTCAGATGTGTTGCAAAAAAAGAAGAAGAAGAAAAAGGTCCGTACACCAAGACCAGGCGACACAAAAATCAGTGCAATCTTGGTATTAAACTCGTCAAAAGATGGAGGCTTGGTTTTCGTATACCTAGGCTCTTCTAACCGACAAGTGTGCAGTGTGTTTTGGCAACCCTCGCATCACTGTGACAGTCGGTGCCACAAACTTGCTGCATTTGGTGCGTCGTAACGGACTACGGCGCTGCATCGGGCTGAATCGAGTCTCATCACGTCTGAGAATTGGGAGCCGGGGCCTCTCGAGGATCAAACACGGGAGCCGCCAGCTCACGGCAGAGCCAACAGCGTCGTGGGCTGGCGGGAGAACAGAGCGTTAAAGATGCACCAACCCAACCACAGGTCACAAGGTGAGGAGGGGGTAACGTAATCAAAGGCTCGAGGGCCTCTCGTTGGCCGCAGCTTGCAAGGCAGATCCAAATGTCCCAGAAGCGCAGGGTCGCTGAGACGGAAGACGACGTTTCCGCTGCCGGGCTGTGGCGCTAGCGAATGGAAGGCCTGGCTTCCGAGAGACTAGAGGGCACGGGAGGAATTCGAGATTGGCACGGGATGCGATTTTCCAGATCGTCATCACCGACAGTTCGGCATTTTTGCGAATATTGCTTCCATGTGGAGGCGTCTGTATTGGGATCCACGAATGTTTCTGGGGGGGGAATTTGGTGTCCTTCTAAAAGTGTTTGGTGAAATTGTTACAGTAACTAAGAGTCCAATTTTCCCGGTACTGATGACGGCTGCCGATGTGTAGCAGCAAGTAAGCAAATCGCCAGCCGTCGGATAAGTAAGCTTCTCGGCAAAAACGGCTAAATATCACCATCGGGACGTTTGCCAATACATCTTCATTCCATGCACCAGCAATGATCGTCAGTCACTAAGCAAGGCGGGTATCTTAATGCTCATATTTGCAGCGCGGGCCTAATGGACTGTACTTTATACGCCGTGGTACCAGCTCTCGGCGCTACCAATCCCAGCGGCAGGCTAAGATCCGGAGATGGCTCATCCCGAGAGCTGCTCTCGGAGCCAGCCTGTTTCAGACGGCACACACAGACGGACTTCCAACGAATCCTCCTTCAAGTGACCTTGGTGACCCAAACATGGAGCCAAACATGGAGCCTGTAAGCCCGTTAGCCTGTCAAAGAGGGCTGCTAGCTAATGTACAAAACCATGTCATCCCGCGCCTTCTTGCTTCTTGGCTCCCGTTATGTAACTCGAGGTCCTCTGTACGTACGGCTTAGCTTAAGTGATGGGCATCGTGCAGTTCCTCCAACCCTTTTAGTTCAAGCAACGTGTTTGTTGCCCACTACAACTTGAATCTTTCTCTCCGATTGGCATCCGGCATTTCCTGTCTCGCGTGCTGTATTCTTAGCCACGAGTCTCGCCCAACGGATCGATCCTTGACGAATGATTGGACTTGACCAGAGTCAATTCGTTACGTTTGCGGAGATAGCGTCAATACACGACACTGCTGCCCTGTTGACGACGTCTTATATAATCCGCAACGACCACGGCATAGGACTTTCATTTCTTATTTTCGGCCGTCCTTTCACCAATTACCTCGATATCTCCTGGCCATCATGGACAACGTATCAAGCCTCCTCGCTTCACCTCTCGACGTCGAGGTTCAACTTCCTCATGTTGTCAGCGGAGGAAAGCGTGCCAGCTATTACATTACCGTCGCCATCGTCCTCTTGACGGTCTGGTTGGTG
The DNA here is from genome assembly GCA_014824385.1 of Fusarium cyanostomum. Taxonomy (NCBI): domain Eukaryota; kingdom Fungi; phylum Ascomycota; class Sordariomycetes; order Hypocreales; family Nectriaceae; genus Fusarium; species Fusarium cyanostomum. The sequence goes on along the minus strand of JABCKW010000074.1, from coordinate 20,385 downwards.
CGGTCCAGAAAACCGTCTTCCAAACTTGAAGTTCCCTTCTACAAGGCCTCCAAGACGAAATGGATCTTCGATGCCGAAACCTTGATCAAAGACAGTTACACAAAGGTTTGCTGACCAGCAGTGTGTGCCAAACACGACCTATGCTTATGCTGTGTTAGTTTCGCGATCGAGTATACCAGATCAAGGCTACCGAGGGAGTACAAGTCTTGGTACCTCCATGTCTCGTACGTGAACTCAAGGGAATGCCAGAGGATGTCTTGAGTGCGACCGAGGCTGTGTCAGATGTAAGATCTTCCTCACGATCCAATAATTGCCTCGGAATTGCGAGTCCTAACCTCATGGCAGGCTCTCCAGAGCAAGTACACCAAGTTCTCACCGGGCCACAACGGCGACATGCTCGCCCTCCTGGTGCGAACAAAGTTGACGCAGAACCTGACCAGAGTGCTGCCTCAGTTGAAGCAAGAGTTGGAACACATTCTTGCCACCGAATTCCCAGCTTGCGAAGACTGGACCCCGGTTAAATGGCAGCCCTTCAGTCTCCGTGCTATCGCCCGCCTGAGCGGCAAAGCCTTCGTCGGGTCCTCCATCAGCCGAGACGAGAAGTGGATGGACACCACAATCAACTTTGCCATCCACGTCTTTACCGCCTGCGTCAAGCTTCAGTTCTTCCCAGAGTGGGCTCGACCCGTCGGCCAGCATTTTGTCTCGGAGCTACGTCAGATTCGCAAGGATATCAAGATAGCCAAGGACATGCTCAAGCCCATCCTCGAGGAGCGACTACGAGACATGGAGACGCCTGGCGCCGAAGATGCACCGGATGATATGATCCAGTGGCTCATCGAAGCGCTGCCCGAGGAGGAAAAAGGAGATCTCACAACCCAGGCGGAACTGCAGCTGATTCTCGCTGCGGCATCCATCCACACAACCAACAACCTGCTCTGCGAATGCATATGCGACTTGGCAGCATACCCCGAGGTGCAAGAGGAACTACGAGAGGAAGCGTACCGTATTCTAGAGGTGGAGAAGGGATGGGAGAGGAAAGAGAACATGGCCAGGTTGAAAAAGCTGGACAGCTTCATGAGGGAGGTTCAGCGCCTTCGCGGAAACATCAGTGAGTTTCACAACCCGTCTCACAACGTTACTTGTCTAATCAAAACGCAGCATCCTTTATCCGCAAGGTCATGAAACCCATCTCTCTCTCCGACGGCACTCAACTCCCTGCAGGCACCAAGGTGCTTGCCCCCCAAGCCGGCATCTCCCTCGATGAGCGCTATTTCCCCGATCCCGAGCGGTTTGATGCCCTGCGCTTCTACAAGATGCGCCAAGAATCAGACGAAGCCAGCAACCGATGGCAATTCACCTCGCTCAACGACACAAACATCAACTTTGGCGCGGGGAAGCATGCCTGCCCTGGGCGTTTCTTCGCCGGCAACGAGATCAAGCTCGTGTTGGCGCACTTGCTCATCAACTACGACATCCGTCTTAAGAAGGGCGAGGACCGACCAATGGCCATGGCTATGGTCATGACCAAGGCGCCTTCGCCCAATGCTGAACTTGAGTTCCGGCGGCGGTCGTTGGTCGTCTGAGTGAAGACTGGATTGGAAATAGACCTTTTGATGATACTAGCATATACCCTCATGATGTAGATAGACCAAGCATCGCGATACATAAGAAGCGCCATGATATTAATGAGCTTGGATAGCCTAAACAATAAATTTCGGTATTCCTTGATTGCAGCAGCTGAGCCACTCATTGTCAAAGATGGAAACGTAACCATCACCAGTAACCCTTCATGCTTACGCTACAGGTTGCAGGCAGAAGAATCCAGACGTTTGCGAATTGCATTCCTTGAACTAATGTCTAAACAAACAAAATACAACACAGGGACTCCGGGCGTGGCTATCGTATGGGGTATCATGTAGTCGTATACCAAGCTAGAGTTGCCTTCTAGCTTGTTCTCGTAGCATCGTACATCCTCTCTGATCCCGTGCCATCTCTCTCCGATCGATCAACAGGGGCGTCCAGGGTGAGGCAGCCTGGTTGTTGGACATGAAACGTGATTGATATCCTTGGTTTTTAGATTTCTGGAGCCGTGACACCAAAAACAAGATTCGGACAACATTTGATATGTACAGATCCAACCCACCCGGAACGCCTCTCGCCGTTGTTGAAGAAAAGCCGTCAACCATTTTCCCTGATGCAACAAGCTGAAGATAAGTCTACCGGGAATCGTGAGAAACCTGGGAAACCGCATGACAAAGCAGACCATCTCTTCGCATCTTCATTCCAAGCGAAAACACCGTAATACGACTACATTATCTAGGACTTGTAGCGCTGGTACTCGCCGGCAACCAAACAATGGTCACGCTCGAAAGGTTCTGGAAGAATACATGTTAGTCTTGTTTGACAAAAAAGAGTTGCGATTCCGGAGGAACGTACCCAGGGTGAGCTGGAACTTGGGCTTGATAGACTCCGCCCGCATCTTCTGCACCTCGGCGGCGAAGACCTCGGCGGGAGGCGCAGTGCTGTCAATACAGTTGGCCTTGATGGAGATGACGACACCACCGCCAACCTTGAGGAACCAGTTGGCGTTCATGGCGACGATACGGGCCTGGTCGGGCTGAGCAACATCCGCGAAGATGACATCAACCATGGGGACAATCATGCGGTAGCGGGCAGGCTGACGGGCATCCTCAACAATGGGGACAACGTTGGGTCGCTTCGAGGCCATTGTGATGAGGTCACGGCCGGATCGGGAAGAGAACTCGACGGCGTAGACGTAGCCAGTAGGACCGACAATATCGGCGACGTGAGAGACGGAGGTACCAGAGGCAGCGCCGAGGTAGAGGACGCGGGAGCCGGGCTTGACGTAGATCTCATCGGCACCACCGGCGATGGCAGCGCAGAGCTTGCTTCGGAAGGGGTTCCACATGCGGTACTCGATCTTGGTGGTGGTGGTGGTGCCATCGTCGTTCTGGACCGACTCATCGACAGAGATGCGCTTCTCGCCGTAGACAGACTCGCCAGGGGTCATGTTGCGGGTCGCAAGACCATCCTCCCTACCGCCGCGGACGACGAACACACCAGGGTGACGATGAGGCTCCTGCATGAAAAGTGTTAGATATCAAAACCTTGATAAAGGCCAGAGAGGGGTTTCAACATACAACGATGACCTTGGCACCGGCCTTCTGGCCAGGCTTGAAGCCGCCGCCACGAGGAGCGCCGCGACCACCTTTTCGCATAGTCAGTTTCAAGTCCATGGGATTAGGGATTTGGGACCATGCATACCTCGAGCACCGCCGCGAGGACCACCGCGTCCACCACGATCACCGAAACCACCACGGCTACCACCTTTGCGAACAGTCAGTTTGAAGTCCAAACACTACAACGGCGCAATTTCTCGTACCTCGGCCACCACGCACGCCTCCGCGGCCGCCGAAACCACCGCGGTCACCGCCGAAACCACCGCGATCACCACCGAAACCACCACGGCCTCCGCCGCGAGCGCCGCCACGACCACCACGGGGGGCTCCTCGAGGGGTGAAAGGTGCCATGATATCGATTGATCCCTGGATAGGAATTGAAAGGGGCTGAAGAAATTAGGGACGACGATAGGTCGTTGTCGAGGAGGAATCCAAGCGAGGCGAGATCGTCGAGAGAAGGCGGACGTGGATCAAGTCCAATCTTGTCTTTTATGTAGCCTTGCCTGGGGACACTGGGCGTTTGGGAGACTCTGAAGAAAGAATTTTTTGAGAGCTCGATGAAGCTAGGACCCACCAGGACCCACCTTCCACTGAAAGTTTCTCCGGTTCCGAGCAGGGTGGGATGCGAGAGATTCACGTGCATAGGTATCGAGGAAGTCGCACATCATTAATTCATTCTTCTTTGCGTGCACGATACAAAGAGAGGTAAACTCATCTAAAATCCTTTCTAGGCTTTGGTTGTGCAGTGAAGCTACTGTTTTAAAGCTGCTTTTTTTCCTACGAGATTTCTGCGATTTCCAAGGCCCATCTTTGCAGTTTAGGGCAGACGCGCCCTAACTTCGTCCCAAACAAGTAAGCGAGTGTGGTCCCTCTCCCGACCTGTTAGGCCAAAAAATCAATTTCTCAACTTCAGCCCGCCGAACCGAACCGAACCCACGTCGTCGTCGAAACCGTCACTCACCACCCAAGCCGCCGAGATGGTGAGTACTAATGCGCCCCCGTCGATCGCGATGAATGAGAAGAGGAGGATATACACGCGCTGCACGAACTGTCAATTTTTGCGTTGACCCTCATCGGCGTCGTCGAGAGCCTTCGATGTTATTTTTGTGATGGAGAGGATTTGAGGACATGCGACGGCTGACTCTGGCTTTTTCCTACGCACACAGGTTCGATACGCTGCCACCGAGATCCAGCCCTCGAAGTCGGCCCGCGCCCGCGGTGCCTATCTCCGAGTGTCCTTCAAGAACACCCGTGAGACCGCCCAGGCCATCAACGGCTGGAAGCTTCAGCGCGCTGTTGCCTTCCTCGAGAATGTGCAGGAGCACAAGGAGGCCGTCCCCATGCGACGATATGCCGGCAGCACCGGCCGAACCGCCCAAGGTACGACCAGCGAGATTCCCCCACATGCGAAGAACTTCTGGGTGGAGGGAGTGCATAATGGAATACGTCGGAAGGACAAGTGCTGATGGAGTCTCAATAGGCAAGCAGTTCGGTGTTTCCAAGGCTCGATGGCCCGTCAAGTCCGCCGAGTTCCTCCTCGGCCTCCTCAAGAACGCCGAGGCCAACGCTGACGCCAAGGGTCTTGACACCGGTGCCCTGATCGTCAAGCACATCCAGGTCAACCAGGCTCCCAAGCAGCGACGACGGACATACCGTGCCCACGGTCGCGTATGTTTTCCTTTACTCTCCCAGGTCTCAACCGGCATCTAACGTCTTGATAGATCAACCCCTACATGTCCAACCCCTGCCACATCGAGCTCATCCTGACCGAGGGTGAGGAGGTCGTTCAGAAGTCCGAGGCTGTTGCCGAGCGCCAGCACCTCAGCTCGCGACAGCGGGGTGCCCGTCTCCGCAAGGCCATCACCGCCGCTTAAACACTTCATAGACAAAATTTAAGCGCTGGTTGACACTGGTTATTTCGGGGATCTCTATGATGTGACTTGACCTTGAGCAAGGCACAAACAAAACTCGACAATGTTTTAGGGTTTTTGCGGGGGCGGTTCGTGGCTTTTCATCTCCTGGTGTATGGCAGGCTACGGTGAGCATGGCATTAAAGGGAAACGCATGCAAAAATTCGCAAGGCTTTCTTGACGAAATAAAATCAATCAAGTCCTCATAAACATTTGTGATTTGCGGTGATCTGAGTGAGTGATGTGAAATGTTTGTTGGTCGGTTCGACACTGTTTGATGGCAACACTTCCAAGGTCAGAACAAGTAACCACATGCTTCTACCAGTCCAGGCTCTCAGAGAAGTTAGGTCGTCTCACGTTGCACTTTTCACAAAAAACCGCGAATCCCTTCACGCCATCAACATGAGTTGGCGGTATTCATGAGGAAGTCATTAATATCCATTCCGCTCTTAACTCTTCGCTGGTAGCGATGAGCTACCCACGCCGTTCCAGCGCGAACCGCGTCTGTACTCCAACAACATCTTCTAAAAGGTATTCAATAAGAATACAGTAAAAAAAGGAGGCCCTGCAACGAGCCGGTATCGTATAACCCCGAAATCCAGATTCATAAACCCTTGTTTGTGTGCTCGTTGCGAACGTACCCAGTTCTGTTTTGCCCAAGTGTCGTGTCCCTGTCCTTCAATTCCCGGGCAAAGGAGAAGAAGCCGATCTTCATCATGTCGTAATGTCCAAATGAAGAAATAAAAGCTCAGCCAAAGAGACTGTGGGAGGTAGAGGCATCAGGTCTGCGTGCCCATTGTCGTTATTAAACCCATTCCCATAGTCGCCATCTTCACCACCTGAGTCTGAGTCTCCGCTCTATGGGAAGGAATTTAGATCAGTCAGGTCGCCCATGTCTCTAGCCTCAGCGCTGCCTGCATCGATTGTTCCTGAGAAGCGGCTTCTTCCGGGGTTCTCGACGCCGTCGGCCGCAGCATCAGAGATTGTCTTGCTGTCGTAGAGATTTTTCCAGCCCATGTCCATGCCGAACGCATTGATGAGCTGAAACAGCTCCGGGCTGCGAATATACGGTGCAATGCGACCGAGCATCTTGTCACGGCATCGCTGCATGAGGGGAGATAGATCCTGGTTATGCGGATTGCCATTGCCGCCGAGTCCTTGCGCGCCATGTGGGAGGATACTTCTCGTGTTAAGGGAACTGGCATCCACCGAGACATAGCCGCACGACTTGAACGACAGACACTTGAGGGTGTATTTCTTCTCGTCAGAGCGGAGGTGGCGTGACCATGGCACGTACTGTCCCAAAGGATTCGGCTGGTCGGGGGAATGCCACTCGTCATCCGGAGACTCTTGCCTCGCTAGGATGTTGCGGATCTTGATGCTAGGAGAGAAATGTTCTATGATACCTGGCCAAGAGAGCCACTCAGGTTGTTGGAGTGTCTCTGATGACGCGGGTGAGTCTTGAGCTGCGACATTCGGTTGGTTTGGCAGGTTCAGCGGAGGTAACTGTTGCGCCGCTTGTTGTTGCTGGTGTAGTTGGTTTGCTTGGGCATTTTGTGCATGCTGCTGAGCCATCTGAGCCAATTGTCCTAGGGTTGGAACGTGCATAGGAGCAATCTGAGCTAAGGGGGGCAGTAGCTGTTGCAGCTGGTTCTGCAGCCCATTGTTCCCGGGTTGTTGATTTCCCGGGTGGAAAAAGTGCAGCAGGGCGTTCGCATTAGGAGCGCCCATGGCTTGCTGTAGAGGAGCTTGGGGAATGGTTGTAGGCGGGCCAGATAGCGATACTGACTCTAACTCTAGTTTCTCGAGTGAGGAGAGAGCCATGTTGCGTATTGTATGTAAGAAGACATGTGGAGACGCCCAGCAGTTCTTGAGCGATAGGTGCTTGATGAATGGAAGACTCAACGCATCGTCTGTATGGGTTCTGGGGCTATCCGTCGCAGCCATGAGCTCGGGCTGGAGGAAGAAAGGAGCTGGGAGGATGTAGTGGTTCCGCTGGTAAGTTCCTGGCGCAAACTCCCCGCCACATATCCATTCGAAGTGAAGACTCTCGATGTTGGGCTGAGCGCCGATGTAGATGTTGAGAAGCTGATACACCTTGCCCACAGCCTCGACAGGTGATATAGGCATATCCTCAACACAGCCAGGAGCCGGCTTGGAAACGCGTCGCCAGTCGGCAATAACGCCCAGCGAAACGTTGCTGAGACTCGGGAGGTTCTGCCAGAGTTCATGCCGGTAGAAGATGTACACATGGCTGCTAGGGATCTTGGCAATCGTGAGGGTTGTCAGGTTCTGAAAGGAGTCTTCGCGAGCATTGTCAATGAGGCCAATAACGTAGGATTGAATCATGGCTCGATGGGCCCATTCGAGCTCCAACAGCATCTCTTTCTGCGCTCTCGTGAGACTAGACGGGATCAGCGGGTGATTTGTGGTGTCTGCGGATGGTTCAAAGTCGGCGAGATTACTATTCTGCGATAATCGCCGTGCTTCGAAATCGTTGAGTAATGACGCCCTCTCATCGAAATCAATAGCGGCAAGGTTAGTGCCCTCTGTTTCCAATATCATGCGTACTGCCTCGTTAATCCCAGCGCCCTGATATCCGGCATCAGACACCATTTTTTGCAACACGGTTCGCTTGAAGCTGATGGGGTTCTCAAAGACGGGCTTTTTGAAGTCCTTCACAAGATCGTTGAAGTCGGACATAGTGACGATGGGTTGCTTCCGCTGATCCGGCTCGAAACCTGCACGACGCCAATTTTGCGTTGCAAAGACAGGGTGGAGAGTGGTCGCGCAGCGGGCAATGTGATCAGGTCCTGATAGAAACCCAAGCCCAGCATCACAGCAGAGCCCCAGATTTGTGACTTTCACCAGACATTTCAGAGCCTCCTTCATCGCCCCAGTTTCGTCGGCGGTCTGCTCAAGACCCTCTAGGTCTGTATATCGATGATAGGTAACATGTGGCCAGCGGTATATCCCCCAGAAGGCCGGAATCGCTTCTTGCGAAGGCTTTATCGGCGGATAAGACAAAGTATCCTCGTCAAGCTCCAGAGAGAGGGCGAAGCGCCATATATGTCGGCCAAATGATTGGAAGATTCGCATGCCATTGGACAGAAGAGCGGACGATGTGCGCTTGAGGGCGCCATTCTCATCACGGCCCAAATTACTGTAAAGCTCCGACTTGAAGGGCACGACGACATTTCGAAAGTATTGCGCGGAAACCTTTGCCTCGAACTCCCTGCACACAAGCCGCAAGCATCTCACCTCAAGCCGCGTGAGGTGCGATATGATGATCTCGAAGATTTCGACAGGCAGCCTATCCGAGGGCCAGGTTACTGAAGCATTCCGATGGTGCCGCTCGCGTGAATCTGAGCGGTCAGAGAGTCCAGACATGTCATCGTCGCAGGACGGAGGAGCAGTATTTGGATTCCGTTCATCGGATCCAAGGTCAGGCGCATCAGCCAAGTCGCTGAGCGTCGTGTTGGCCATGTTTACCGCAAGAGGTATTTGGTTTAGTGAAGGAGAGCGGTTCAGCCAATGCGGCGATGCAGCTGGTCGGTTCAGGTCGTAGACATTCGGTCGGTCGGACGGTCGGTCGGACGGACGGAGTTGGGGATTTCATCAATGCAGGAAATGGCGGGGTGTAGTAGCGGCGACGACGAAGCAGGTCGGAATCGTTGAGTTGAATGCGAAAGGAGAGTTCAAAGGCTATTTCTGTTGGAAAGACAAAGTGAATGAGTTGTAGAAATTAAACTCGAAGTCACAGACCAAACGGGCAGGGCAAACTTGAATTTGCTGCAGCCTGCCTGCATTTGGTGTCAGACGGGCGGGTTAGATCGGGTCGATGCGGCGAGTTGTGGCGGTATCTGGGGAATGAAGTAACGTAGAATTGGCTTCACGGAGGGCGGGGGCGGTGACGGGAGGCCCGCGTCTCCCAATTCTTGGTATAAAACCTCTCGATCGGTGCTGGGTTAACCTGGGCGACGGGTTAATTGTCTGATTGCAGCTCCGATAACCAAGTAAGGATACAAGAAATGATGTAGAAGCTCGGTTGTTGGTGTTAGAGATGGCAAGGTTGCGTTTGGAGAAGGCCCGCGCTGTGAACTCAAAACCGAAGTAGAAGTGTTTTGCCCTGAGCATCCTCACCCGCGCTGAGTGGCTGCTGTACGTCAGTGAGGCGCTGGAGAGCCTGGAGCTTAGGTAGTGGGGCGATCCCCAAGGTTTTACCCATGTTTCTCATCCACAATGGAAGAAAACGGGACAAACTACCTACCTCAATAGCTACACGCGACAGTTCTTGCCGTCCAGATCCGTTTCTAGCGCCGAGCCTGAGCTGTCGCTGCTTTAACCTGACATAGAGGTGATCTAGGGGGGTGAGCAAGCTGATCAGAGCCCACCTAGCCTGAGTGGTGGCTTGGCATCGTTCATTGCCCCCTGTTTACCTTAGGCTACCATTTGCAGACACAGACTGTAATTCTGTGTGCCAGTGTCCCGGCACACGGCCAGCTCCTCAGCCGCGGGCATATCGGTATTCACGGAGGTGGGGGCCCAAAGAAAAGCTACCCCAGCGACCCCGCAACAACAACAACGAACACTCTCCTTGGCGCACACAACAAAAGAATTTCTTCGTCAGCTCCTCCGCCTCAGACGCCATTGATTCTTTGAAAGGCAGCAAATCCGATCGCTACACACGACACTCGCACTCAGCCCATCATGGCCACCAATAACCCGAATGCTCCCACGGATGGTATGCTCTGGGGTGGGCGCTTTACAGGTTGGTAGCTCTGAGCGACCACTAAGCTTTGGGTGCAGTATACTAACTAACCTCACGGATAATAGGCGGTATAGATCTTCTTATGCATAAGTACAATGCAAGTATTTCATACGACAAGCTTCTATATAAGGAAGACATCCGCGGCAGTATTGCCTTCGCCCGCCTGGAGCGCGGAGAAGTTCGGGTATTTGCGGGCGCCTGTGAGGTGATGTTTATGGGATCAACGGTTGACGCTGGATGCCGAGGAGCCGCATCTCTAAGAAGCTGATCCATTCTATTTCATGACATGCACGTTAAAGTTGACAAGTACTAACAGAGGCAGGCGTGAAAAGTAAAAGACACAGTCGAATTATTGAACCTACGAAGCGCTAACATCAGGGGATATTACATGACCAACCAGACTACCTTGCGTATATCGAGAACTTGCTTCCATGCCCAAAACAACGCCAAGCCAGATGACGATTTCCTTTCCTTCCGTCTCCGTTGACAAAGAGACTTATTTGTCTTCGCTATCTTTAATGTCACCAGCCCAGAACCAGTATCTAATCAACATGTCAGTTCTCGATATCAGATATCCACATGTAACAGGGATCACTTACACTGTTGAATATTCGACCTGAAACTTAGCATCCATGCCCTCGCAGGTTGAGGGAGGGCTGCCACCAGCAGTGGTAAGCCGGTACACCTCCTTCATCTTGTGAGTCGCACCCTCGATGGTCGTGAGCTTGAGCCACGGCACAGCGCCCTCGCCACGTTGCCCAGTCGCGGCCACTGACGGCGCAGGAGCTGAGCCGTTCTTCGCACAGGGCGCCTCGCCGATGTCGTGGCCGGGTGCACGAACATCGAAGAAGGGCACACCCTCGGCGGTGAAGTAGTGGTGGCCCGATACGGGCAGCGCCGCGGGACCAAGCTTGCTTGCGTCTGTCAGGGGGAAGTGGACGGCCATGCCAGGGATGCGCTCGAGCAGGTCAGGGTATAGGGCGGCGACGCAGCTGCCGTCGAACAGAGTGGCTACAGCACCGACGGCTGCGGGTGCGGATGAAGGGTCGCTGGTGTCGCATGTGTAGTTCTGGGTACCGCGGCCGACGGCGACGTGCTTGAGGGAGAGGCCTTTGGAAGGTGGAGGTAGCTCTCCATCTTTTATCACAGGTTAATATTTGAGAACAGTGCTGAGCTATAGAGTGACATACTCAGGGGCATCTTGGCTTGTGTCAGGTCGCAGACGGGAGCCTCTCCAGACACCTTGGCTGATTTGACTTTGTATGCCAGCAAGTTGAAGTAATCGGACAAAGACCCCAGTGTGTCGATGGCTGAGCGGGCATCGGTGATCTTGAATGTGGGATAGGTGGGGGCCGCGGAGGCAGTCACCGCAAAGACAGAGGCAACCACTGTTGATAATTGCATCTTGAAGTTGTGGATGGATGTAGAAGAGGAGATTGGTATCGAAGGTGTAAGACGGAGACGTGTCGATGTCGTTTCAATGTCGTCAAGATGAATGTCGTTATAAGTCGAGACGGAAAGCCCAAGAACCAAAGAAACAAGATAACCAATCACCCGAATACAGACGAGTCCGGAGAAAACGAGATTGCGAAGATCGAGAATAGGAAATAGAACTACTCAAGGAAATAAGGAAATAGAAAAGAGAAATAGGAAATAGGAAAAAAACCCGCTGAGCGTCTGGAATCAAGAGGCAGATGCAGAGAGATTATTTCCTGCCTCTTCCTTTTTCCAGCACCAGCGGAGACAAGCCGTCTCTTATTATACCAGCCTTCGCTCTACCCAGCCAGGCCCTTGTAGCACGCGCGTAGTTGGGCGGCAGCTGGGGTCGTCGCATATTCGCAGCATCTCGAACAAGAGCTTGATTGGCTTTGAGATGGGGCACACCGAGATCTCAAGCCACTCCGTCTGCAAAAATAACACCAGCCCCCCTTGTTGTCAAACTCGAGATGCGGTCTAGCTCAGTGTGATGCGGGAAGCAGATCGACGAGCGAGGTCCAATGGATGATGGGTTGGCTGGAGTTGCTGGTGTCGTGATTGGTGGGATGAAGGATTTTAAGCGCCTGTCTCGGGCGTCGGCATATGCATGGGCGTTTACAGATGGAAACGAGAGACTGCCACGATGGTATTGAATGCAGGTGTTTGGGTCATTGCCATGTGAGATCTGGGTTAGGGTACTCGGTCTAGCAAGAAGGGTCATTCATGGAAGAAATGCAGATATCAGCTCATGCTCCATAGAGACAGTCGAAGCACTTACATACAACAGATGCATCGCAGCATCCAGGGCCGCTGGTCCAAGTCGACTCGACCTCTCCGCAGCTGAATACAATTGCAGATGGCTCGACAAGAATTGCTGGATGCGTCACTTGAAGACCCTTTAATCTACATTCCAGCCTCTACTACCGCCCACTCTCAAACCAACCAAAACCCTCCCCAGGACAATTACCAAGATCCCAAGATCTCTCGGCGTAATCCACGAGCCAACCCCATCCCAGCATCCAACAGCCAAGTTCGTCGAGACCAGAAACATAGTTTCTCCGCGGCAGCGGGACCGGCAATGATTAATTTGGCCCAAAACAAATTGCAAGGTTCTTGATACGTATTTGGCTTGCCGCCCGCTTGCAAGGCTCTGATTGGACTCGCGGGTCATCCATGTGGACGGGCCGCGCGAAACGGACAGCGGTTGCAAAAAATAGCAACAAGATGGCGGCCCTTTTATTGGAACGGCCGGTTTTCGTACACCAGAGCCAAGCTCCCATCATGACTTGCATCTTTAGTGGCAGCCCAAGATAGCCGCGAGTCGATCTTCCAAGTTTTGACGCAAAGGGTTGCTATATTTATATTATTCATCGAGTTCCAGCTCAAGGAATACGAATATTCGCACTGCAATTGGATCTCATATTTTCCATAGCAGCTTCCATTTACTCCACTGTCCACCCAATCCTAGTACAGGCTTACAATGGTATTACAATTCCATCTCCTGCGGATACCTTCTCACACTTCCTTTTCGAGCTCATACGCAAAACACATTCAAAACAGGCAGCGCATCTCCGTCTACTTGGCAGAGTCCTTAGGCGCCCCGTCCATCGGACTGCCCAGTCCACCACCGGCCACCCCTGCTGCTGCGGCCGCCGCAGACTCGAGGTGAGTGGCTCGCGCGACATCTGACGTACTAAGCCAGTACATGGACATGAAGACCAGCAGATGGAGCGCCACGCAGTATGCCGCGAACAGGTTTCGGCTGGTTCGCGAGGCAAGAACCATACGCGTCAGTGAATACACTGCACGCTCTGGTAGACTCATCCGCCTATAGGCTCGAGCAGATTCTCGGCCGCGGAATGCCGCAAAGGGAGAGATATTGGACTCGTATGCCTTGCGGTACCGGTCTAGAGTGATGCCAGGATTGCCCGTCTCGCCCATTGATACCGTTGAGGGGTTCGGGTTCGCCCCGTATGCCGACGATGTCGCTGCACCGCCGCCTCGATTGTAGGTCGACACATACCTCGTCTTCTCGTACAGGTTCAGGTTATCCTTCTGCAGTGCCGCTATTTCCTGGCGTAGCTGTGAGACCGACCGGTGCGTCTCTGAAAGTTCTTGCTCCAGCTCCGTATTTTTCTTCTTGTAGCGATCGCGCTGTGCGGTGACCATAGGCAGCATACCTGAGCCACCTCCGTAAACCCGCTCGCCTGGTTCGCCTCCCATGCGCGGGTCCATGCCGCTGATGATAGATGATGTTGGCGAGATCCTGCCACTCTTACGCCCGACTGTTCGAGCGACATACGTTCCAGCGACAGAAGTTCCTGATGGGAAAGCGTTGGCGCCCTCCTCTTGGAGTGTCTCCAGGTCACTCTCCAGCTTTTGGTTGAGGTTCTGAGACCGCTCTAGGTCCGCATTCGTTCTCGACAGCTCTTCTTGAAGATCCTCCAGGCGGCTCTGCAGATCATTGTGTGAAACACGAAGCACCGTCAATTCGTCGCCCAGCTTCTTGTTTCGCGCCAACAGGAGCTTTTCAAGGGAGTTGCCTTCGGCATCCTTGGCCTCGAGATGATCCCGTACCTCGTCATCATCACCCGTCGAGAACTCGATGCTCTTGAGCACCTCAAGTTCCTGCTTAATATCGTGGTAATCACCCCACTTCTGGACCTTGGCCTTCAGAGTGTCCCTTTCATCCTTCAGAGTATTTACTTCTCTCTCGATGGATCGCAGTTTGCCATCCAAGTCTCGCTTGAGACCTTCCTTCTCTACTCGAGCAGCGTCGAGCTTGCGAATCATGGACTGGTTCTCCGACCTCATGCGCATGTAGCCGGGGTCGTCCTCAAGGGAGGCCTCAGGCTGCGATTGAACAGAAGACTTGGCTTGTGCCAGCTCTAACCTCATCTGCTCGTTTCGTGCCTCAACCTCGGCAAGACGAGAACTCGTACGGTCCAAGTCTGCGTGAAGCATCTCGAGCTCAGCACTCGAGACTTGGTTGCCCTGTGCCTCCTGGCCATCGTCGTTCTTGCCCAGTCGCTGGTTGACTTCATAGCTTGCCCGCATCTCTGTCAGCAAGCGTTCCTGCTTTTCCAGCTTATCCTCCAGTGCCTTCTCCTTGGCCTCCCAGTTGTCTGTCTTCTCTTCTAGCACGGCGTTCCATGATGACTCAACTTCCTTAACTCGACTCTCGAGGTTCTCCTCCAGCTCCTTCCGGGAAGTTCGTTCGGCTTGCAGTTTCGATTCGACCTCTTCTACTTGGATGGTAAGATTTGAGACGTTTTCTTGCAGGTGTTGGTTTTCTTCGGTGATCTTTGGCAAGGTATCCTCAGAGAGGAGCATCGAGTCGACTGAAGCCTCGAGAAGCGGGTACGGATCAGGAGCATCGGAAAACGAGGCATAAGTCTGTAAAAATGCCGAGTTTACAGACTTGGAGTGATTCGTGAGGAGGTCAATAAACGCTTGATAGGCTGCATTTGAATCAGCATGTAATTCGATCATGATGGTGCGTCGTCCGTACACTTTAGTAGGCCCTTGATCTCTGTAAGCTTAGAAGCATCATCGAGCTTGCGGAAGTCTTTGGTCTTTTGTGCCAGTTCTTTTCGTTGGACTGTCGAGTCCCGCTGGTATGTCACAATGTCGGATGCCGTATTGTCAAGACTGGAGACGAGGGTAGTGAGATCGATGTCTGTCCGGCAGTTAGTAGGTTACATTGGCGTGCTCAATGCTCTCCGCCTCTCTTACTCCTCCATGCTGAAATGGCATGCTGGAACTTGTTCTCTCCATCGAAAGTAGGGGCAGGTGCCGGGGCTTCGCTCGTGGTTGCGAGAGCGGCTTCTACGGCTGCGTCCGTCATGGCGTTGTGTCGGGTCGAGAACCGGGGGCGGCGCTGAGGAGTTAATGGGGCAGCCTTCACCGCCGCGATAATGTCAAAGCGAGTGTCTTGCAGTTGGTGCTTCCAGTGATTGGTCGTATAGAGTCGGTACTGTTGATGGTCAAGCTGAATCCATGAGGCCTTGGATATGCTGGTGAACTGGGGGGATGTGTTCCCTTCGAACTTGGGGCCAGGTTGCTGGCGTCGTCCAATTTCATTGGCCAAGGAAGCTGTCAGGCTGAGAACGCCAAGACAAGCGCCACAGGGGTCTCTCCGTCCCGCCACAGCCTTGCAGCACAGTACAGGACAGCCACTTGCTGTCGCTCCACTTTTGTCGGCTCCAACAGCTCCAGCTACCTACGTACTGCGATCCACCGATGTCAACTTACGCCAGTCTAGAAGTGGGCAGCTCGAACTCGCATCTTGTACACGCAACAACTCAGCATGCGACATTCGCTCAGATGATGCTGTTGACAAGACCGCCGCTATGACATCCGATGGCCCAGGCGACGGGCCTTCAACCATCATCAGCCTAGGGCTGACCAGCCGCGAAGTCGGACCCTATGTTCTTCGGACCTTGCTAGACGAGGTGCCGCTCTCCGCGGATGGCTCCCAGGACGATATCAAGATAAATTGCGTCGACTACCTAGGTGGGTGACTCTTCCAAACCGTCCTTGTTATCGCTGCACCTTAGTAACCCCATGCGCATGTAGACTCGAACTTGTACGTCGGCACCACAGCCTCGGAGCTGCTTCACTTCGTCCAGATCCCTCCCGATCCCAACGACAGATCCGGACAACCCGTTTATATCCTAGCATCCCGACTATGCCCTCAATATGTAGAAACTCCAGGCACACCAAATTCCCGGCCCGGTGTTCAGCAGATCTTATTACTACCGCGCGTTGGGAAGGCATGCATTCTATGCAACTGGACCGTTACTTTCTACTCCCTACCTGAACTCAGCCCAGTGTTTGGAACGACTATGGTTAAGAACTGTAGCTGGATAGGTGGGGTCGACTTAAATGAGCCTCTGCTTGATGATGGAGGTGCAGATAGAAGCCCGGGGGTCACAGTTCTCCTCTCTCTTATGCGAAAGATCCAAGTCGTTCGCGTTAGTGAGGACGCCCGCGCTTTCAAGGTGTGTATCAGCTGTCCGCGACAAGCTGTGACAGTGCTAATACCTACTAGAAAATTGATTTCTCGGGAAGTACTCTATCAGTGCGCCGAGACTCAATCGCATGTGTCGCAGACTCCAAGTCGTATGCACTCCTCGATGTGGAGCAGCAACTCAAGATCCCTTTAATGAGTATATCGTCACTAGAGGGGACAACCTCTCCTAGTGAGTTTGGACATGCCCAAAGCATTGCAGCAGACACATCAACAGGGCTTTTGCGCAGCTCTTCTTCCGCCCAAAACCGCCCATCTTCGGAGGCATCAGGCCATAGTCGAAGCACGAGTTTGGGAGGTTCTATTTTAGGAAGCATGCGTCGACAGGATCAGCGTGGCAACGAGGGCGGCGATCCCCTTGTTCGCAACCCGTCTCCGCAGCCATCGACGAGTCCAAGGCCTTCTGTGGATAGAGCTTCTACTCCGAATCCTCCGTCTCTGGATAAACCTCTTCCTGCTGCACCGTCACCGTCAGGAACACCTGCTCAGTCGGCAGATCCTAGGCCCAAGCCGGGGTCAGTTTTCCTGAAACCTCATATTGCTTCTCCGTCTCCCGATGAATTCTTGTTGGTCACTGGGACCAGTCCTCTAGAGCCCGGAATTGGTATGTTTGTGAATCTCGATGGTGACCCTACGCGACCCACTCTCGAGTTCACCAGATACCCTAGGGAAGTCGTTGTGGACAGCCCGTCGTTAGATTTGACTTCCTCGCAGCCAGCTCTACCGCAAGAAGAAGAGGGCTATGTCTTGGCCTCAATGACAAAAGAATCCGATGATGGCTTGCATCATGGTCTCGAAATCCAGCGACTCGATGCTGGCTCTGAAGCAACTCCGGTGAAGCACTGGCTAACGGCTAGAGAAGCCGGCTATGATGGAGTATACGGCATTCGATCCCTGGCTGGTAGCGAAGAAACGCGATTCGAAGAGATTGTAGAGAGGTTGTGTCAGAGGAGATACACACCCTTCTCCATTTCCCCCGAGACCCCCGAGCCGTCTTCATCTTCACTCAAGACTGTAGACTCGAGGACAGCGTTATCAATAGAACAATTTTCCAGAGAAAAGGAACTTTTCGAAAGGAACGTTGATTCTCAAGATGAAGAGTCATTACCAGAAGAGTGGGAAGCAAACCGCAACTCAGAAGGAGAAGAGTTTGCACGACAGCTTGCCAAAGCTCAAGCAAGGTTAGCAGTCTGGAGCGGGAGCCGCATTTGGTGGGCCATTCGCAATCCCCTGCTGATTCAACTTGATACCGCCCTGCAGGCAGCATGCCCAGGGGAGATTTTCAGTCCATGTGACTTGGACAGACGAGCTATCTTTTTTACTCTCAACTCGATCCGAGGTCAGGAGGCCCGGACCGAGCTGGAGTTTATGACTTATGGATATATACGACAGAAAGCCGGAATTTTACTCTTGACGAGCTTGCTGAAGTCTCCCCAGGAAAAACAGTTCACAGAACAAGAGGTGAAGGCGCTCGAAGAGGTCTTAGTTGAGAGTGGCCTCGACCCGAGAGTGGTACTATCACTGATTCCCAGTATTCGAAACGAAATCGTCGAAGGACAGCGTGGAGTCTGGATTTATGGTGGAGTGAGAAGGGCAGCGGATGCCTACCTACGAAGCAAAGATTTTGAGATGACGGTCAAGTATTCTATTGGAACTCTGGAGCCCAGGATCATGCATTTCCTCCGACGATTCCTCGGTACCTGGCGGAAGAGAAAGGGGTTTGGCAGCGTGGCTGATGAGCGAGAGGTGTTTCACACAGTTGACGCTGCCCTGCTGCTTGTCCTGCTCGAGATTGACCAGCACTCTCCCAAGGGTATGGGCAAAGGCGGTGCTGTACGGTCGGAGTTGTACGAAATTGTAGACAAGGGCGTCGATTGCTTCGACCGTGCCGTTAGTCTACTTGAGTCGTACCACCGTCTCTTTGTCTTGAGTCGCCTATACCAGAGCCGCAAAATGTCCGGCGACGTGCTGGCCACGTGGAGACGAATCATTGAGGGTGAGACAGACGTCGGTCAGGAGCTTCGCGATGGCGAGCAGCGAGTCCGTGAGTATTTGGCCAAGATCAGCAGCCAGACTCTTGTCCAAGAGTATGGTGTCTGGTTGGCAAAGCGCAATCCGAAGCTCGGCGTTCAGGTCTTTACGGAGGACAGGGGACGAGCGCCCCAGTTCGAGCCGGCGCAGGCTGTTGAGATTCTGCGAGAGGAGGCCCCTAACGCAGTCAAGTACTATCTCGAGCACCTGGTATTTGGCAAGGGGCATACCGGCTACATCAATGAACTGATGGCCTACTATCTCGACGTGGTGGTGAAGGATCTCGAATCATCGTCTGTCAGTCGAGACATTGTAAGAGCCACGTACGAAGCATACCGAGCGCTCCAGGCCCCAAAGCCTACATACGGCCACTTCCTTCGAGATAACGCACCGGACGACAATGAGGTTTGGCACAGCCGCCTTCGGCTACTGCAGCTCCTAGGCGACGCGCATGATTACAATGCGGCTGCAATAAGAGACCGCATCTCTACTCTACCAGATGACCTTCTCGTTCCCGAGACCATCATCCTCGCCGGCCGCGAGCGCAGACACGACGATGCTCTCCGCCTCTTGATCCACAACCTCGGCGACTATGACACCGCCGTTTCGTACTGCCTCCGAGGTGGTGCCAGTACCTCAGGCGCCGCTCCGGCCGAAAGGCCTTCATTCGAGGAACAGCGCTACCTCTTATACGTTGTCCTTCGTGAGCTACTCGCTCTTGAAGATGCCAGCGACCGCGTTGAGCAGACGGGCGCACTACTGGAGCGCTTCGGCGGCTGGTTCGAGATTGATGAGGTCCTGGGTCTCATCCCCGATGACTGGTCCGTTGACATCGTTGCGGGCTTCCTCGTCGGGGCGCTGAAACGGCTTGTTGGAGAGAGACGCGAGAGTTTGCTCACACGTGTACTCAGCGGTGCGCAAAATCTGCGTGTGAATTATGACCTTGTGGTCAAGGTGGAAGAGAAGGGACCGAGCATCGAGGCGCCTAATTGAAGTGTGAGACAAAGAGGTCGGGCTGCTGTGTTCAATAGAGATAGCATGGGCGGAAGAGAAGGGTGTCTTAGCGAAGCCATGTATAAGTGAGGTATATTTAACGTACCTATCCAACAGTCATGTCCTGGTTCTCGTTTTAATCTCATATTATGTTGCATCCGCCATTCATGTATCGGTCTATACCATTAGTTTCTTTTACCGCTCTTAACTCCCTTGCTCGGCCACTTTAATGCTCACCATTCGCTCTTCTCTCAATATTACGCCCCCTCACGAAGGCAGTGCTCCGCCCCATTCTGCGGGCGGAAGTCAGACCTTCCGGGAGAGAGAGCCAATCACCCAGGGCAAACATCAGAAGCTAAAGGGCGGCGTCTTGCTTCGCCACGGCGAAACCGACTGTTCCGAGAGTTCTGAGGGGTTTGGGTGTTGGCGTGGTTGTGGTATATAAGGGTCCTCGTCAGCCCCTTTCCTCTCACTCACCGACGGTCTTCCTCTCATCGCCTCGACAGCAAACTTTCTCGAACAAGCCATCCGTCTTCACGACGTAGAAACCCACTTCAGCGAGGCAACGACAAGCCAGCGCTTCCTCACCGTAGCATCATCCTCCCTCTCGGCATCCCACGCCCTCTCCTCGCCGTTGCAATCCCGCTCCCAAATCCGCTCAACCTCGAGCCCAGCCTCGTCCAGCGTCGCCGCATCGTAGAACCCACGCATCTTCTCCCGCCCCGTATGGAACCCCGCAACGACCCAGCACCGCGCCTCGGGTGTGCGCCGCAGGAAGAAGGCGATTGAGCGGTGGAGGTTAACGTGCTGCCACGGCATCCAGAGACAGTCGGCCACGATGATGCGGTCAAAGGCGTGCTCGTTTGATGTGCTGAGGGAGTCGGAGAGCTCGCCCCACGAGTGCCCTTGGACGAGGATGGAGGAGGCGGGTGTTGTCGTCGCGGGGGAGGGTGACAGGGAGGGCTGGGT